>JAPYYV010002251.1:0-21308 GCA_030522625.1 Copidosoma aretas | reverse complement strand
GGGTCGGCAAATCCTAAAAAATTTCTAAGTATTTGAGGGGGAGTGAGGGGGGTTAAGGGCGGGTTGAGGGGGGCTAAGGGGGGGGGCAGCGAAAAATAAAAAAAAATGATTTTTACGTGAAATCACGAGGAAAATGATCGATTTTTTGAGGGGTGGCCGGAGGGGGGGGGTGAGGATTGGCTCAAACAAATGACGATCACTCAAAACACTTAAAAATATAACGGATTCTGCCGTGATTTGAGGGGGGGCCGAGGGGGGTTAGGGGGGGCGAATGATTTTTAGTCCTTATCACTATATATAGTAAGATACATGGGACGATCCGCGTCAATCAGATAATTTGCGTGTGAAAAATGAGAAACAACAGAATAATATATGCAATAGCTCATTTTGAAGCTTAATGCAAGGGCTCTTAAATGTGGTTTGGCATTTTGAAATATCAAGTTGGCAGATTCGAAATAGCAGCTGTTATCTCCTCGTTTGCAGTTCCTTGTATAGCAATGTTGACGCTAGTCATGCAAATTAGGAGATATCAGAAAAAAAAGATATAATAGTGAATTAGCATGAGTAAGTGCTGTTGATCATTATTCTGCGGTCAAAACCTTGGAATTCAAGATGGCTTCATACCATTAATTTGGAATCTCGTTAGGGGCACGGTCAATATCGGTAAAAATTGTGATCTAGGGGTTTTTAGGGTTGCTGATTACGAATCTAAAGTCAAAGTTCCATAATTTAAGATAGCCGATCTTATATGGCGGCTTTATACCATTTATTCGGTATCCTGTTATGGGCACGGTTGCTCTTGGTAAAAGTAGGGACCAAGAGGTTTTCGGGGCTGCTAATTAAAAATCTGCTGTGGAATAATTCTAGTAATTGAGATAGCGGATACAGACAATATTATCAAATATAAAGAACCTCTATGACTTACCTGTTTTTAGTGCTACAGTTACTTTTAATTTTTTTATAACGTTGCTATTAGTATATTAATGGTCAGCATTGTAAGTTTGACTGAAATATTAAGTATTATGTAATAATGAATCTAATATGACTGCCGTATGTATAAAAAAATGACTTTTATGCAATATGAGCATTCGTAGATTTGTTTATTAAACAATTCAATTAAAAGTTTGTTGATAACAAACACATCCTAACTAAATAATATTTTTATTACATGATTAGTTGACAGAAGAGGAATGCACGTTTTTAATACTGCAGAAAATTTCCGTCCTTTGTTCTAAAATACCTCTTAATCCTAAGAATATTATCATAATCTGGAACAAATGCATGACTTCTTTGAATTTCCGGTACGGCAGGCGGATTTGGAAACCTTTTATGGAGAAATTTCCGAATCTTCTCATGGTCTTTTTTGGAGCAGAGGAAAAACTATATATTGTTAAACTTTGCCGTAGCCCATTTAAAGGGAGAAAGTGGTGTTAGAATGGCCGTATTCAAATCTGCCTGTAGGCTATAGCGAGTGGCTTCACATTTTAGGCAGTCACCAATGTCATCACAAGCGCTTTCGCCGTGCGAGGTGGCATGGCAGTGCCACTCAGCTGAAATCACAATACCTAGTTTATGGTTCATCAGATGCATCATTTAAGCTATATTTTTAAAATGTTGCTTTGCATTATCGGTGACGTAGTATATCGTTTTTACTTAAGAGCACATTCGTTTTATCTCTTTGCTGCAATAAATAAACCGTAGCTGCATCATGAGTTGTACAATCTGAAAGTAAGATGATGCTGTGATGCTTTATCTCCTTTTCAAAGCGATAGTAATATACCACTGTGAAAACCGTACGCTGGTCATTATTATAACCAAAGCCCTGTGCTGCGTTCTGTGCAACATAGGCATAGTTCTTAGTAAAATTACATTGAAGAGACACTTCATCTACTTTTAAATGTTTATTTTTTTTTATGCATGAAATCAGATTGGGCGTCAGCAATGAAACTATGTGAAATTAGAACTTTAAAGCGTTCACACAAATTATCAACAAAATCTTCCGAAGGGAGACATTCTTTTTTCAAATTATACCGATCACTAGATTACCACGTGCTAAAAATTATTTGTTGTACATTTTGCTGCTCTAGTTTTTCCAAAATCAAATGTGACAACTTTTCTAATTTAGGGCATCTACTGCATTCAAGCAAATAACAAGCAGCCTTGGCATTTTTACAAAGAACAAGATTTATACAGTCTTTACAATCACCCGAGTTTATTCCAGAATTGTTGTATGGATCTTTAAATTTAGCAACGTTCAGTATCGTCCTTACGTTTTGACGAATGGTACAAATACAAACTCTGTGCGTTCCCGAAGCTCCAGAAATAACACACCATTTTTGTCTAAGTTCCGCAAACTTAGTTGACCCGATCGGGAACTGCGGGAATTTTGAATCCAAATTTGGAAACATTTTTTAGATAGGTCCATCGATCGCCTTAATATTATTACACATTAAATTACGTCGATCTTCTAGGGCAAATGGCAAACACTTGTTTTTATACGACGTTTAGTCGACTCGTGTGCCGACCTCTTCAGGCTTCTATCAACAGATTAAATTAATTACAATGACTGATTTTATAGGTACGAATTTACAAAACAAATATTAGCAAATCACCTTGTTATTGAACAATGAAGATAATTTATTGCACGTATCAAGCAAACGACTTATACGCAAGTCAGACTAGCAAAGGCCTTGTCGTTACACAGTGTTCTCCTTTTATACGTGCGAATCGGCGTGCTCATAATAGGGTACAATGATCCTATCTGATACGCACGTGTATATCTATATTAATACATATACTTTAAGACCAGAAACGTACAGATAAGAAGAATCTTTTGTACGTATGACTCAAGCTATATATATCTTCTTTCTTATTTATATTATGACTGTTGGGGACAATGTACAGCATTTGAAAGGACTGTGTTAGTGACTGTTGGAGAGAATTAAAAGACAAACATTATATCGAGCCACTTCTTTACTTTTCGTATGTTGACAATTCAATTACATGTGTTCATAAAGACAGTTTAGAAACCATCATTTAAGTCTTCAATGACTATAATATTCGTTTAAAATTTACACATTAAGTAGAAACACACTGCAAAATCAATTTCTTAGACTTTACAGTGATTAATAAAAATAATAAGATTACAAAAAGTTGGTATCGAAAAGAAACATCCACAGATAGACTTTTAAATTTTGAATCGAGTCACACTAAACAATAAAAGATTATCATAATTTCTAATTTAATAGATAGAGCTATAAAATTATCAGATAAATCTTTCTATGGTGAAAAGATTTGAATTGTAAAGCAGATGCTACATGAGAACGGTTATCCAAATTATTTAAAAAAAAAAATACATTAAACAAAGAATATCTATAATTTACAACAAAAAAACTTTAAATAGTGCAGAGAATGTTTTGAACAAGAAATCAATAGTAACTCTACCATACTTTTCCATATTTTTTGATACAATCAGACAATATCTAAAAAAATTTAACATGGATATAGTTCCCAGAATCCACAAGAAACTTGATAGTATTATTCAACTGGACAAAGATAAAACACATACTTTGGATAACACAAATGTAATGAATAAAATCTCATTTGGCAGTTGCCCCGCTAAGTACACCGGAATCACTAAAAGAGCTCTAAAAGAGAGAAAAGGGAAACACACGAATAATTATATATCCGATTTAGTGGCTTCATTACACCGACATTCTAATAGACACACCTTTAAATGAGATGATATTAAAATATTAGACAAAGAGACAAGAGTCATACGCTCAAAAGATTCTTTAAATCTGTACGTTTCTGGTGTTAGGGTATATATACGAATATAGATATGCGCGTGTTTATTAGATAGGGTCATTTTACCCATTTCATAAGCAACGAGGCCTTTGCGTATAAGTCATTTGCTTGATACGTGCAATAAATTTTCTTCAGTGTTTAATAATTAGGTAATATGCTGATATTTGTTTTGTAGATTTGCACCTAATCAGTCATTGTAATTAGTTTAATTTGTTAATAAGAGCCTGAAAATATCGGCTCACCAGTCCACAAAACGTTGCATAAAAACAATCGTTTTTATATTGAAGCCATGTGCCCTAGAAGATCGACGTAACATAACGTATAATTCAAACTATATGGAGAGTCAAAAAAGATTCTATAATAAATATTATTACAGTGGCCTTTTATTCTTAGTAGGTTTACACATCATTTATTACGGTACTGTGATTTATGTGCAGTAGCTCTGTTTTTACTCGTCATTATGAGTCTTTCTTGTTAAGTCTGACTAATAGAGAGTAACAAAAGAATCATTTTATCCAATTATGATGCGTATTTGCACCCGTATTTTCACATGAAATTCCATAGAAGTTTTATGTCTATGAGATTTTATGCGATGTTCTGCATAACTTTTTTACTTGTTTTTATTGGTATTGATAACGTTGTGCTACAACGAAATTTTGGTAGCAGATCAATTATAAATATTTATTGGTTTATTTAGGGCCATCTAAATTTCAAAACCATAATTGATTTTTATTGTTTTTTACTTGTTTGTATTATGTGTCCGTATAGGAGGTAGTATTTCTATATTTAATTTTACTCGACCTGTCAAATAAAAAAATACAAATAATATCAGATAGAAAAATTTATTGAATCGATACAAATTTAAATAAAAGCAAAAAATTAAAAATTAAATAATTTACTTGACGTTATATTGTCAATTAGAGTACTACGAGTTAGGGTAAATTATTAAAAAAGCGCGAGTGACTAATTAATTATTTAAAGCTGCTTAAATTTTACATAAAGTAATTTTAAGATTCATCATGAAACAGTACATTTTGCTGTATTTATTTTCTCTTAGAGTCATTTCATAAGTAACAGTATTTATTCAATAATAACTTAAAAACGGTATATGCAGATAATTAGGTACAGGAATTAAAATAAAATTCAACTTCTTGACACCCAACTGCATGTTCAGGTGTTATAACTTGTTGGAGACATTGGCCAAGTGGTGCGCTCCAGGAAGTTAAACATATTTTTACTTCTAGACACTTAACTGGATATCCAGGTTTCATTACATGCTGAAGACGCTTTCCAGGTGGTGCGCTCCAGGACGTTAAACGCATCTTTAATTCTAGACACTTAAATGGATATCCAGGCGTCATTACTTGCTTGAGACACTCTCCACGTGGTGCGCTTCCGAAAGTAAAACATTTTTACTTCTAGACACTCAACTGGATATCCAGGCGTCATTACTTACAGGAGACGCTGTCCGGGTGGTGTGCTCCAGGAAGTGCAAGATATTTTAACTTTTGTACACTTAACTATAGTCATGCAATTTTTTTATTCGGTTCGTGATACCAGACTTATCGTATAAGATCTAATAAAGATTTTGTTTTATCTGAATGATGTATGTATCTGCACAAAAGAGGTGAGAACTTCATAAATCATATCGTGAACATATTCCTGTGCGGTTTCAAGTGATATACAATTATATGAGAATAGGAATTACCTACTAAACTAGTATATTGTAAGTTTTTACAAAGCCTTGTACACATTGAAACATTTTTTTCCATAATGACAGAATAAATGGTTTTCTAGAAGATTACTATAAACACAAGCAAAATTCATATTGGTATGCACGTATAAAATGTTAAATAGGATTTCCGTAATAAAACCAAACACATTGATCATGCGGTTTTACAAGTACAGCTTGGACTATGATTTTCTGAAAAAGTTCTATTGGAAATGTACCGTATATTTTAATATGATTATATTAACATGTGCATGCCACATAAAACCGAATAAAATATTTTATCGGTCTCCTCACAACCCAATAAGACCTGATATTTTTTTATTACTCTCGATTGGCCCATCTCAAAAGGGCTGTATATAAATCTGTGGCTTCAGCGTGTTTATAATTATTTAAACCCTCAAAAATAATATTCTATTCACATTTTTTTAATAAAGTACTAATTTCGAAGGATTGTCTGTAAAGAATCCATCGTTATATGTAAAAACATCTGGAAAATATTAAAAACCTTCAAACGATATCGACAAAACTAAAAAAAATGTTTAAAAACACTTAATTCAAACCGATCGTCAGTTTCCAAAATTTAACGTAAATCATCTGATATTTTTTTTTGTATAATATAAAGTTACAAAATGAAATAGGCTGAAGGTTAGACATTTATATGTTACTGCTCATTTGTCGTTTACTCTTTAAATATATAGTATTTTTAGCGTTTGATTAATGTTATTCAGTGTTTGGTTTATTAAACTAAAAATGAATATCTACGTTGACCAGTATGTTGTGCTAAAGTTTTAGCTATGATGTGTAGAGATATACAAATATATACCATACGATCTAATTTTCCAGCCTATTCCATTTTATTACTTCATATACTATAAATGAAAAAAATTAGATAATTTGTTTTTCAAACTTAAAAAATGCTGACCCTCAAAATAGAAATAGAAACATCATAAAAACATTTAAAGTAACTCTAGCACTAAAAAAGCTAAGTCTCAGAGGTTCTTTATATTTGATACTATTCGCTGTATCCACCATCTTAAATATCAGATTTATTCTACAGCAGATATGAAATCAGCAGCCCCGAAAACCGTTCAGTCACTATTTTTACCAAGAGCGACCGTGCCCATGACAGGATACCGAATTAATGGAATAAGACCGCCATATTGGATCAACTATCTTGAATTTTGGAATTTTAACTTTCGATTCTCAATCATTAACCCTGAAGACCCTCGAGTCACAATTTTTACTAAGATTGACCGTGCCCATAACAAGACACCGTATTAATGGTATGAAGCCGCCATATTGGATCGGCCATCATGAATTTTGGAACTTTGACCTTAGATTCGAAATCACCAACCCTGACAACTCTGTGATTTGCGTCAACATTGGTGCACATGGAACTGCCAACTAGGAGACAACAGCCGCCATTTTAAATCCGCCATATTGATTTTTCAAAATCGCCAAACTACATTTGATAGCCCTTGCATTAAGCTTCAAAGTAAGCTATCGCACATATTATTCTGTGGTTTCGAATTCTTCCCACACAAATTATTCGGTGGACGCGGATCGTTCCATATATTTAAAAACTTATGGACCTAGCAAATAAGTTAGTAAATATGCAACATGCCTTTTCTCAGATTAAACTCAGCCAATTCTATACTAAGAAACTATGGTACGAATCTTAGGAGAGGGGTGATATTAAATGCGACACAACATGCAGGCGAAGTAGATTAAGAAAGTAAAGTTTTTTTTCTCTCTCAGCTAACTTAGTGATAAGAAAACCTATAAATACTCTAACTAGACAAACATTAGGTTATGCTTATGTATTATACATTATATGCGTATAAATAAAAAAACAATAAAAAACTAATGTACAGCGATCATACAAATTCGTTTTAACAACATACATGTATAAGAAAAAGATTGTAACTTTAACTAATAATAATTATAAGCAAATAGTAATATTCCACAAAACTGAATACTAACAATGGTATATAAATATATTTTGTAATCACAACCAACATTAACCCTAAAAAAAGTGATAACAAGGCAACCAACCAACACTAATTATAAGACTGACCCGATGATGGTTTTTGGAAGTAGCTCCCGTCGCCACAGAGAACGTCGTGAGTTATTGTATACCTTTAGTCACCCTGGGCAAATGCAGGCAAGTAAATTACGATTACATTGCAAACCCCTAGCAGTAAGCGAAATCAATGGATCAACTTGTAATGAACCGTAGAAATTTTAATCATTTCGCATCGTTATTGTTCCCAGGTGTCCAATAGAACCCCTAGTACGAATTTTAGGAGGGGGTGTAGCGTCGAGAACGTTAATCACTATATTATTTTTGATATTTTACCGTAATGACCATTCCAGCACACGCAACTGCCTCGAGCTATGAGACAAACGCTTACAGCTGCTCTAGATGCTAGTTTTTAACTAAATTATTATTATTTTACCTACCCCTTTTTCTGACGCAGAACTAGAAACAGTAATGCTGGTTGGGCACAAGATTAGGACACGTTCATTTACATAATTTGTGCGATGCATAAATAAAGCAATTAATATAATAAAAAATAAGTACCTGCGCAAACAACTCAGGCATTTTTCAATAAACACATCGATTTACAGTTCATTATGTCAAATGGCCTAAACCAATTTTCTGCACAAGTTATATATAGGTACGCGCAAACCATGCTGCAATGCATACATGCCCTCCGGTAATCTTGCTCCAGATTGGGAAATTTTTGTCATTCAAATTCCTAGCAGCATAGTTCGCTTATACCAGCATATTACTTGTGGCGATAAAATCATGAAACATACCAAAGGGCGTGTTTTGGGAGTATACCAAAATCTTGTACCATTTCCACTCGTGTAAAAGAAGACAGGAAGAAGTGATTAAACGAAGAAATACTTTCCATTCTTGTTTTAAAGCGAAGGAGGCTGGACGCAGGAACGAAGCATATGTGCATCCACCATTAGTGGCCAAGATAACAAGTTTCTAATGTATCTCGGCGAGTATAAACCTCTTATTTGACCACCGCTGATTAGAGCTTCTAGAAGTTCCCGCGCCGAGCCCACATACGCACCATAGCCTGAAGTAACAAAAAGGTGTGTATAAGCCGCGCACTCGAAGTACAGGTTCAGTTTTCATTCAGCATCCAAATTTTGGTAGATCCAGATTGCATCAGGCTACCCAAGCAGACTCTATTTGTATCGAGTCTGTTTGATCCGCAAAATTCTAAAACCATGCCTCAATTCGTTTAATCAGTCTCTGTTGTATCGAGCTGCGACTTTTTAATTTACCAAGAATGAACAAGTAAGTACCAACCAAAAATCAATTACCTTTTTTTTTCTTTAAATCCCTAATGCCCAAGTAATCCCTCGTTTATCGCTAGCAGTCGTATTCGGTGTGTGATCCTACCTACAACTCCTAGCTGCGCAAAACGTATCGCGGCAAGGACAAACCTGAGATCTGATTATAATATCGCTAACTAACACTGTCTATGGGAATCCTGATAGCAGTGTTTAGCTGACGTGTCCGTTTCGTTAGACCATGATTCCGTGCAAATTCATAATCGACAGTAGCTGGTCGTGTAGATCGGTTACCCTCTGATAACTAATTGCTGATGGTTTGCATCAATTAGACTTAACCCGCCTTGTAAGACTCGATACCCGAGTTATTAGACGTAAGTCTAGGCTTAAACATAATTCGTCGTTCGCCAGACGAAATGTAATTGTAACACGTCACTCGTCGACGTAACATATCACTGCTGACAAATTTAAATCACATAATATATATAATATAAGTATTAAGATTTCTCAGAATATAACTAATTCATACGTTTTTCATGATTTGCAGTTTGCGGTTATTTGTTTTAATGTTCTCCATGGCTGTTGCTTTGCGTATACGTAAATATGTAAATAGTGTTTCAGTTTATCAGATCGTACTTGTGTATTTAGATATGGTGAGTTTTTTCGTGCTTGGATCTTTTTTCTCCAATACTTTGTTTTTATTGTAATTTGTATGATTTTAAAAATGTATAACACATTGTATAAAAAATGTATAATAAATATATAAAAACTTTGGGCCCGGAGGGCCGAAAAATTTTTTCTGCCCGTGGGTGCAAAGTGGTTTCAAGGGCCCAAAGTACGGCCTGAGGGGGAAAAGGCTCTGCTACACTTGGGACCCATGGTAAGAAAAGTTCTTATTTCAAAAATTTTATAACAATAAGACGCAATCAAATTCAAATAATACATCTGTAGAACCTCGTATGAATAAACTAATAATGGAAGAATAGGTGTTGCCCTCTCTCTCTCTTTTTTCATGTCTGTACGTCCGATAAAATAATGTAAAACTTTTTAAAAAACATTATTTAATTAATTAAACAGTTTTATAGTGTATGTTTTGAATCAAAGCTTAAAAACAAATTAAATTATGAACAGTGAATGAAAGTTTAAATTAAAAATAAGGTGTGAATCAAAATATAAGAGTAGTGAGAGTAACTGCCTTGAAAAGATAGCTCGCAGCTAAGTGGATACTGTGCTTGGTTTGTACGCAAGCGGCCGCAAGTTTAAATCCCGTGGAAAGTGTTTTTTTTTTTAGGAATTTACATAAAATTAAAAATTCACTTCCGTGTCATATTTATTGAGGGTAAAAACTTTGAAATTGTTGATTGAATCCCGTGAATAAAGCGCCTATAGAAGTATAACTTTAAAAAGCTGCTTATTGTTTCCGTAATGATAACGATTTTATGAATAATATATACAGATACATATGTATCAATATCAAGCTTATATGCCAATAAGGTTCATTCATTAATATTGAATTAGAAATAATTATCTGCTAAATCTGAGAACTTATTCTATGCATCGACTATATTTGTTCGATTTTTAAGTAGTCGGGGCACCAGAGCATTATAGGGTGGTGGTCCTTCATAACAATACGATATTTAGCTTGAAATTCGTAGAAGGACACGTAGAATATTGTTCTAAAGTGTCTACGTCGACTAAGATGCGCACCATTGGTTTTTATTGCAAAATAACTTTGAAATCTACTTTTTTTTCAGTTTTCATTAAATATATCGTTGAGAATTGGTTTTAAAGCAAAATGTTTGGCACAAAAGTTGTTTATTCAACGATTTTGCATAAGGAAAAGGTGTTTAAAAAATTTCAAATTTTTTTTCAATGTTTAAACAAGCCGAGAAGCCGAAGAACGCAAAAACATTAAAATGCATAAAAATACATGATGCAATACTCAAAATTAAATAAAAATCAGACATGTTATAGATATTGGTATGGTTTTCATTGTACGCCTAGTCCGTTCGCGAAATTTAAAAATGACAGCCTATTGTACAATAGTTGATTAAAAATTCCGATTGCGTATAAAATTTATTACGTGCATGGAATGGACTTCTGAGCGAAAATAGTGCGAGAGCAGTACTTCACTTTAGATCGTACATGTATTGTACAAAATAATTTTTACAAATATATTTTCAGTGTCAACGTTCAGCATGTTATGATGGAGACGATCAAAAATCGATAAATCGAGTGTTGTGATTCAAAAATGTGGTAGAATGTTATTCAGACGAATTTCGTAGCTTATTAAAACATCGTACAAACACGATCAGGACATTTCTAACTACAAACAACTATAAGATATCACAATTTGCACGTTATTTCGGCGGTACATAAAACATTTCGAAAAAAACGCAAATCACGTTAAGTTATACTGAACGTGCGTAAAAATAACCAACACTTTCGTGAATCTCAGGAAAAATGACATAGAAAAGGATTTTACTGCACTTTGCTACGACACTTTCTCATGAAGTAAGTAATTGTGCAACTAAGAATCTAGGGGCAACGCCGAACGGATCTGCTACATCGCTTTTCGAGCTAGTGCGCATGCGGGGCGTGCCGCTGGCCACAGCAGCTCAAGTACCGCATTTTACGGGCTATTCTTCACTAACTTAATTTGTCGCTACATGCAAAAGGATTAATCAAATGGATAGAGAAAAAGCTGTGTATTGTGGAATAAACCCTTAGCAATAAGGTAGTGCAGGTTCGAAGACGAAATATCAAATATTTCGGCCGGAATGCATGAAAAAGTAAAAGTATCGTATCCAGGCTTCTATTGGTCCAATAGCAACTTTTATTTGCAAATTCATGAAAAAATCCACGCAATCATTTGCACAAAGTTATTTACGTATAAATGCAAAATTGGAGAAAATATAGCCTATCGTTTGTGGTTTTTTGTTAAAAACTTTTTCATTTAAATATATAGAACACCGATAACTAGTTAATGGTTTAGTTAGGAGTTTAGTTTAATTTGAAACTTTTTTAATTGTTTAGTTAAAAAATCAAATTCTTACGGTTACAAAGATAATGTTGTTCCTCACTGATTACAATTTTTCGGTTTCTCGGCTTGTTCAAACATTGTGAAAATTTTTCTAATTTTTTTTAAACACATATAGCTTATGCGAAATTGTCAAATAAATAACTTTTGTGTAAAGCATTTTCCTGTTAAACGAATACTTACTGAGATATTTAATGAAAACTGGAAAAAAGCAGATTTCAAAGTTATTTTGCAATAAAAACCAATGTTGCGTATCTCCGTCGAAGTAGACACGTTAGGACGATATTCTACGTGTCCTTCTATGAATTATAAGCTAAATATCGTATTGTTATAAAGGACCACCACATTTCCCTTTTTTTAGCTCTGACGCCCTGACTAAGGTGAATTTTTATGTGATTATTTTAGTTGTCTATGTTTGCATTGATGTATTAAAAATCCCATTCTTGTATTACATATTCAGACATAAGAAGAAAAAATATTTACACATCGGTGTTGGCAGGCGGAGCCTCACTAGTATAAATATATATATATATATATATATATATATATATATATACTGACACGGTCGCGCAGCTGTAAAGTTGCAGTTTCGTCGATCACTGAAGTCCAGCAGTGATGGCCGCGGTTAGTATTTGGATTGGTGACCGTTCAAGTCTCGCCAATTGCCTGGGGGATCGCTTCTGCTGTTTCTTTTGGGAGTCGACAAAACTGTTTTTCTGACGTAGCGGACAACGTGAGCAGGAGTTGTGCAGGAGTTCAGTCCTGATGCCTATGCCCCACACCTGGACATAGATACCCGCTTCGAACTTGGATAATTACATGGGTAAATATATCTTGATAAGGACAAAGCGCAAAAAGATCAGTATGTAACCATTTCTCCTAATTTTTAGTGATAAATTTATTAAACTTAATCAATTGAATTTCTTTAAACTTGCTGGTGCAAGCTTCACAAGTATATTAAGTAGTTATTGTGGTCAGACAAGAGCATCACAGGGAACGTTTTTTTGTGGTCGGTCGGAGTGTCGGTAGGTCCAATCTCACCTGACATTAGTTATTTCGTTATTAATCATAATGTTATTAAATGAAAAGAAAGAAAAGTCAGTGCTCTCGGTGGACTGTAGTCAGGTCTTTCATTATTAATAATTATGTTAATAATTGAAACGCGAGAAAAGTGATGACGATACTCACATAAAATACTTCATACACATCTAAATAATCTAATTTTGAGCGCAGAGTGTCAAGTTTTTGAAGTATTCAGCATCGCTGGCACAGCACACTCATGAGAATAGTAAATATTGAATTCATGTACATAAAGCTAGTACACGTTAACTGCAGGTGTACTCCCCATACCAGGTGTACTTACCCATAGAAAAGTAGGAGTAGTGCACCTTTGCAAAGTGCATTGCCATTTATGCCGACCAACTGACCGACCACAGAAAAAACGTACCCATAAGTACGTTCTCTCTCTCTAGCCAAAGCTATTATTGGTACAATGACTTCGATTTTTTTTACTTAAATAAGGTCATAGACATATACAAATATACTTAGCAGGCCAACCAATCGTCTGTTGCTAGGACAAGAGAAAAACGACAATATACGTACCGTATCTTTTAACTTTTGTACTAAAGTGGATATCTCTTAAAACTCGAGAAAGACATCAATCAGTATAGACAAGAGATTTCTACAGTGCTGACTGCTGCCCTAATTTTTATTTATATTCTGTATGAAATAATATGTAGACAAAAATAGTTTTTGTTGATGCCATCGACAAAAGTTGTTCACATGCTCATAACAATACTTGTAAAAAAAACAAGTGTCGCCACGACAACTGGCACGGTGTACAAAGGAAATTTCATCAGGTTCTCCTATTGATGAATTAAGAACTTTTAAGATTATCAAATGAGTAAAAAGAAAAAGTCATCACATTAATACATAATCCAATCATTACTTTTATTTCATGTGGATTAACTGGATGGTACTATATTTATTTCCAAGAAAATCGATGATTGATAATGTAACTTGGCCATGTCTTTCTCTGGCATATAAAAGTTAATAACACTATACGACACCGTAAATCAATACATCAAATAAAAAAACAAAGGTATAAAGAATAATAATAAACACCAATAATACTTTTGTCGACTGTAAATGTTGAAACAAGACAAATATTTATATCGGTCTTACAGCCACATTAATAAATAAACATCAATATTATTTTTAATTTATTATTTATTATTAATAATAATAAATGCACAGTTGCTTACTGTTATCTGCACATGCGCAGAAGAGGATAAATCACTTTTTTATTGGTTTGCTTAGAATCTAAGTCGTTTAGCTATAATTTAAAGTATTTTTAAGAATTTCGTATGAAAAAATGTAGAAGAAGTATGCGAAATGTATAACTATTTTATGAAAAAGAATGATTTGTTTTTAAATAGAATAAAAATTTAATGCATTTGAATAAAATAATAAAAGAAAATTAAAGAAATTCAAGGATTTGGTCGTTTTATGTGATAAGTTGTGTGTTGGGGGTTGGCACGTGGAGCGCCCAGGGGGGCGAAGCCCCACTAGTAAATATATATATGTATGTATACATTTATGATCAGCCAATGGGCTCAGACAAGGACGTGGTTTAAAAAAAATTGTTCTCTTAACCACACGCATATCCCATATTTGCTCCCACACCATACCTAAAATACTATAACTTATACTCATTTATGCTAGAGGCTCTGATTACACATTCTCAATTCTTAGTTTCATACATTCTGTCTAATATATTTTAAATAATTTTATCACTTTAATTACGCCTAATTCGCTACTAACATATTAATTAATAATTATTTTTACTCCCTCTCGATTTTCTCGCGATTTCGTACTTATTTCACATTCATTTATTACATAATCTATGGTATCTGTTTCTTTATTGAAAAATTTACACATTAGATCTGACATTTCTAACCAATATTTGTTTCCAGAATCTATATTACTGCATATAACTCTGGCTATAAAACCAATATCACTTTCTTTTCTGAACACTTCTCAATACAATCGTTATTTTTCAACTTTAATGTTAACATAATTTTCGTTATACTTGGAATTTTTCATCTTACTATCTCAGAACTGATTTTCCACATCAACCATTTTTCTTCTTACTTCATCCCATACCCTTCTACCTTCACTATTATAAATATTTATTGCTAACGCGCTTCACCCCAATGCATATAATTATTTTCTTCTTTCTTGGCTGTACAAATCTACTTTCCCCAACTTCTCTTTCTCTCTTTACCACAGTTTATTCAGTCTATGATCTTCCAATCAGCTTATCCTTTTCTCAAATTTCATCGCTCTATCTCTTCACGCGTTACACATTTTTACATAATCAGTTTCCCATAAACTATGTATCTTGGTGTACAAGAATCTAGTTTTAAAACCTACCTATAATAATCTAATTGTATCTATTCTAATTTTTTTTTCCGCCAATCTTCATATTTCCACCCCATAAGACATCACACTTTTTAATAAATAATCAAAAAGAATTTTCCAACGTTTTAAGTCATCCTTGCACCGTCTTTCTCCTAAACCCCATGTTCTCTTTGATGCTGCAATTTCTTTTACTTTTAATTCATTCAGATACTCCTTATAAGTGCTTTCTCTATTAAACGTAACACCTAAATACTTGAATGTTTTCACTTCTTCTATTTCCCTGCCCTTGTGAACCCATTTGTCTTTGCTTCTATTTTTTCTGCTGTTAAATACTAAGATTTCTGTTTTTTCAATGCTCAAAATCAGATTTAAATTATGAAAAATTTTTCTCATCGTACCCAACATATCTAGCATTGCTAGTACAAGCAAGACCAAATGATCAGCATAAGCTAAAGACCAAACCCTTATGCCACCTACAACCAGCCCTCCAATATTCCTAGCCTAAAATTCTCTTTCTTACGATGCTAACTATAAACAAAACAAAATTAGACTCGAAATACACCCCTGTCGTACTCCTTTCGTACTCCAAAATTGTTCTGACATCACATTTTCAACTTTAACAACAACTATAGTTTCTTCGTAGATTTCTTTTATTCTCTCAATTAAATAATCCCTTATTGTTCCATCACTTTCCAGAGCATTTCTCTTCAAACCGTGTCAAACGCTGCCTTCAAATCTACGAAGACAGCATGTACCTTCTTCTTTTGTGCCTTGGCCACATGAACAACGTAGTTTAAAACATACACATTATCTATATTAGACCTCCCTTTTCTTAATCCAGCCTACCCTTCTGGCAGTATCTCTTTTTCCTCTATTCCCTTAACTAGTTTTTTTCTTAGTACTTCTACAGTAGAACAATAGCTGTATCTCTCAAATCCTCCGGGCACCCTTCTCCTTTCCAAACCCTATTCAGCAAGCCGACAATTTTACTTAATAAGGTTCCTCCGCTATATTTCCAGACTTTGTTTGGGATTTCATCTATGCCAGCTGCTTTTTTCTTTTTCATGCTAAGGATGCCTGCAGGATTTTTGTGTATAAAATCTCTTTAAACCCTAAGTCATCTTCTATGGTAACGTCTCTTCTTTCTTCTAACCGTTTTTCCATACCTTTCCTTTATAAGAATCCTGAAATGTTCTTTCACTCCACCAATGTTATATCATTCTTTTCAAAATTTCTCTTTTTCTTCAAATTTCCGAAGAATTTCCACACATCTCATTCGTTTCTAATGCTTCAAAGTTAAGCTTGTTCCATTTCTTTGAATTTTTTCTCCTTGTACTTGCACAATGACTTCCACTCTCTCCTTCCTTTTTAGTTTTTAGCACTTATCCTTATCCATCTTCTCTGCCCTACATTTATAGTATACTGTTTTAGCCTTTCTCTTTTTATTTTTACGTGCTTTGTCCCACCACTTTATTTCTCCTGATCTACAAGGCCTAATTATAGTTTTCGTCTTTGTGATTGCCTTATTTATAATATATTTATTATCAGACCATGTCTCTTCCACACTGAATATTCTCTCTGTATTTACCTCTTTGCAGAGGTCTTTGGCCCCTTGTCTAAACTCATATCTTCTTTTGACTATGCAAATACTGATTTTTTTTTTTCCTGTGTAACTTTTTGCACACCATTTATTTCTTTTCTCATTTCAATAGTCATACACAAAGATAAATGGTCCGAGTCCACCCTCCCTTCCACCGTAAAATATTTTATTCAATCTAGCATGCACCCATCGACCATAATTTAGTCCATTACTGAATTTCCTCTAGCTCCTATATATGTGAACTCCTCCTCTTCATCGTCCTCCATCCACCTATTCAAGATAGTGAGCCCTTTATTTTCAATTACTTCAATTCATTTCTCTTCCTTATGACTAATGATTGTCTCTTCTAACTTTTACCCAGTCTTATAATAAAATCTCTTCCAATAACTAAATTCCGAATCTATATTGTAAAATCCTATACTTTCTAAAATATCCCTTAAATTATCAGAATTTCACACCGACCCTACATTCACAATTTTCTTATTTAATTCTGCTTTACACTTTACTAGAACTTCTTACACGCCAAAGTCCAAATCTATTATATTCTCCATCCAGCTTTTTCTCAAGCATATTGAAAAACCAACTTTTGCTCACCTCTTTTTAATTTCCCTACTTGCTGCTATAAGTTTCCGTACAATATCTTTTGAGAATTCATCCTTAAAATACGTCCAACTTTTTTCTTCCAGCCACTTTTCGCATAAACTAACAAACTCATTGTTTTCTATAAAATTCCAAGAATCCCTATCCTTATTAAAAATTCCCGCGCATTTCCAAAATATAAGTTTACCCACCTTTAATGGCTTACTTTTTCTATATTCCTCGCTCCTAACCTGGGCCGTTGATGAAAATTTGTTTATTGATCACCGACTGTCTGATCGACTCTTCCTTTACTACACATTTTATTTTTCACTGCCTCTCTCTCCTTCCATTTGTACCACTTGTTGTTAAACAGAACTTTTTTGTATCCTATTTTACCTTATGGTCATTCTCTCTACGAGCCTTAGCATATTTGAAAATTCCACCTTGTAATTTCCGGTCCTTAGAACATAAATCGTTTTCGATATAAATTTTCAAGCCTACCAGTATCTTTTTTTTTGCTAAACCCCATTCTTTTTTTCAAAACTATTTAATTTGATAACCACCACATGAGCTACTTTCCTCACTTCCAGCATATCATTTTGAATGCTTGCGTCGTATCTTAACAATTCCGCCAACAGATTTACTATGCTCCCTCTAATTCTGAGATTTTTTTGAACCCTTTCCCTACAATATTATTCTTACGATTGGCCTGGTCTTTTTCTTGAGCGATATGTTTTATATTTCTTGCTTTGGACTCCGATAATTATACACCACTTAGCGCCGTAGTCCTGCTCGATTGCTCTGCCTGCTTTGTTACTATGGAAGCCGTCTCGGTCGTCTCATCCACTACACCGCCCCCCTCCTACCCCTCGTATTCCAGTATCCTACGCTCTACCTCCTCTAGCCTTTTTTCTCTTGGCTACGTTCACACCTATACTCTCTATCCTTTTATCGACTGCCTTTAACCTTCGCGACATATCATTGATTAAATCTGTTAATTCCACTCTTACTTTTTCTGCTTCCTCTTTTTCGCTCATCGACCTATCCATGTCTATTTTTAATTTTTCTATGCACTTCTTTAAATCTGCTATACTGGGCATATCGTCAACTACTTTCCTCACTAGATTGTCTGGCGTCGCGACGCGTCGGTTGTAACTTACCACTACTTTTCTTCACCTCCTTCGCCTCCGTTGTTTTTCTGCTCCTCAATTTTGACGTTGCATTACTATTTATTTCGTCCGTATTCATTTCAATATCACTTAGAGCCTCTAAACATAATATGTCTGCTCGGTATTTTTGCCTCCACGGCTTTACGCACGCTGTATTCTGCCTGTTATCCTATCGCCCTAACCTTAATTCACGCACCTGTACTTTTCTACTTACTGTTTGCTTACAAATTATGTACTCCTTATAAACCTAACACGACAACATTATTTTTACACTATCAACTAACTATTCAACACTACCATTCAATTTCACCAATACTAAGATACGCAAGTCACGCCACTTCATACGAAGCCTCTCGTGCGCACATGCTCACTCGTACACATCTACTAACCAAGTCCGGTCATGGCTTATATATGATTATATATCTAAAACATGGTGTGCTACTATATTGACATAAACCAATCATTAGCTTGCCCTGCTTTTTTCCATATTAAATATTTGAAAAATAGATAAGGCAATTTATTAACATTGCAAAAATAAATATTAAATAATACACACGTTACAAATAATTCAATATTGCGAAAAACATGACAGCCCTATCGTTGGCTCTTACAATAGCTGCTTTGAAAAGCACTTTACTTTTTTCACATCATTTGATATACCGTGTGTAATTTCTAGTATAAACTTTAGTGTGTTTTTAGGTTTTCTGTTGTCACTTCTCAACAAGGAAGTATAACGCAGGTTTTTTTTTATATATATTCCGTGCACTATTATACTCTCGTTATTCTTTCATATTATTTCATTTTGTATATCGCGAGCGATAGTGCATATAAACATGAATAATACTAAGGATTAAACTGTATTTGTTTCTTTGTCAATTTTATTTACCCCTGCTTTCATATACATATTAAAATTTAAAATTATGTTAAAGGTTACTTAAGTGCAGAGTAGTAGAAACGACATCTGACACCATGCAATGAAAATAAATAACATTAATTCATTCTAACATAATAATAACGTGTGTTATTTTTATTGTATTCTATATTTGACATTTAATAACTTACTTTTAGACATATATTAATTCATAAAGAAGAAATGATGAAAAAAAATTTATGAAAAATGTTGTAAGGGTTTTTGAAAGATCGGAAGGTTTAAGACGGCATACGAAATGCTACTATTTTAAACAAGTATAATAAATTATAGGCGCACGCACACAGACATAGGCGACACCTCCACTCGTCACAATAATCCCCGTCCGCTCTGGCGCCGAGGCCGGGGGGAGGGGGTTTGTTGTGACGGGCTGGTGTGTCGCAATAACTACTGATATTAGTTTATAATAAGATATCATTTTGAAAATCTTCCTTAATACTTGTAATTGTTAATTTTTATTTAATTATTTTTTCATTTCTTAAATAGATTTTTACATACTTCTTCATTTTCTTATTTTGTTTCATACCTATTTAGAATTCTTATCTTCTTATATTAGTACTAATAAAATTTTGAACAGAAAAATTCATGTAATTGATTAAACATTTAACAACATGTTGGAATTTCTTCTCACAGTTACATGATATTATAATTTATAATGCATAACATATTGTTTAACTTTCAATCTTCTCTGTAGTGCCTTGATTACCTACATAAATATCTTATATATTCACATGAATCATCTCCCTTTTGTATATCTTTCCATCATCTTTAAATCGTATATTTCTGACTGATATTATTACCATTTAATTTGTTGTTATTTTTCCTCTTTACATAGCATGTGTGGTTTGCACTCTTTTTTTTTTTTTATTGCAGAGCCGACCTTCTATGACTTGAAAACTTCTAAACTCACCTATATCTTTTTCTTTTTGCTTTATTTTTCTCTCTCTGCTTTTAGTTTTTTTTTTAACTTTTTACAGATGATACAGTTGTCAATTACTACATAGTTTTTCTGTATTTTCTAATTGAAAAAAGTATTTCTTTTCTTTGTAAAATTATTTTTAATTTTGACAAGTTTATTATAGTTCGTTTCTCTTATTATAAATCCCATCGTTTTCCAATCCTCTACTTTTTCATATACAACTCTAACTTCTTTGCCTATTTTTTATGATTTTTATTGATTATCTCCGTTAGTTATTTGATTAGGCATAAATAAGGCCATCTGCTCTTGTCCATTTTTGTTATGTGCAAAAAGTAAATTTATTTCCTTTTTCTTATGCCTTTTTCTAGGCTAACCATTCCCGCCTCTATTTCTTATATGTATCATGTGTTTTTATTTAAACCCAACATGATATTTGTAAATCTGAATTTTTTTTTCCCTCTTTTTCTTTCCTTTTTCATTCCCAAATCCATGCCTACCTTGCCTGCCCCCAGCTTTCGTGTATATCCTTTTGTCTTTGCATTTAAACTCAACTTTATATTTTTAATCCGCCTCTTATTCTTTCTACATATTTTTTACCGTTTTATAAGCAAGTCTTAGCTTCGTATCTGTAAAATATTTGAATCGTTTAGTCCATGAAAAATAATATTTGAATTTAACTTTCTACGTTAGCTCTTTTGCTTAAGGACGTTTATGCCAAAATAACTTTATTTACGATTGTCTTCAAATTTTGAAGATAAGTTCTTTAGGTATCAATGTATGTTATATTTAAATTTCA
>JAPYYV010002250.1:0-21310 GCA_030522625.1 Copidosoma aretas | reverse complement strand
TTTACCTTATAATGTGGGGATCTATGGAGTGGCTGTGGGGGGACAGTGGGGGGGGCAAACTGAAAAAGGGCGGGGGGCGTGGGAGGGCTATTACTCCCGACCCGCACGAATCAACTATATAATGTAGGAAAATATGTCTTCCTGTATTATATAGTTAATTTGTATGGGTCGTAAGTAATAGCCCCCTCACGCCCCCCCACAAATTCTTTCACATACCCAAAAGTAAAGTACAAATAACGAAAAATTATGCTGATTTTCAATGATTTTCTACAGTAAGTCTGACCCATTACGCCCCCCACCCCACCCCACAGGGAGACAAGTTTTCACCGGTTTAACCAGCGCCACCTATAAAAATTTTTTTAATCTTCCGACAGTACGAAAATTTCCAGTACCTGGCACGGGTTTTTTAGGTTCTATAGCATTAAAACACAACATTAGTACAGAAAAAACCGATTCCAGCCACTCGAAATTGTAGAACTGTTGGAAGTCGAAAAAATATTCTAGAGGTGGCACTGGTTTAATCAGTGCAAACTTCTCTCTGTGCACATTCTTTTAGTTCGCGCCCCCACAGACGTCCCATAGCCGCTCCGCAGACCCCCCATGAACCCTACATTATAAAATAAAAATATCTTGTTTTTTCAGTTGAAGATCAATGTTTTGCCCTCACACAGTCCTTTTGAGCCCCTCTAATTTTTACTAAACCCCCCTACGTCCTTCTAGGTCTTCTGACGCCCCACATTTTTTTTAGGTTATCCCTTATTTACCTAACAATATAAATATGCCTTCTCCGTGTTTTCACGTAAAAATCATCTATTCTTTGTTTAAGAGCCCCCCTACAGCTCCCCAACAGCCCCCTGCAAGGACTTGGAATTTTATCGAGTCTTATATATTTGGCCCCCTACTGCCCCCCGCATTTTAACAATAGCCTAAGATGGCCGTCGTCACCCGAAAGATAAATCTTCGCCAAACTCTGCCGAAAACAGACGAAGTATTCCGTGTATATACGATCCGATAACAGCGATCTGGCAGAGCAACTGATTCATGAACATGATAGAAAAAAAATAAATGTATGCAAATTATGATAGCGCTGTAATATAGCAAACTATAGCTGAGCAGTAATAGGCTATAAAATTTTCCAACCAAAAACTATTTTTTTTCAATAAAAAAATGACTGGCAATATATTTTCGTGTATCATACTTTCGATCATGATGTAAATAGACAAGGTTTTCTGGATAGCACATGCTTTTGACAAGGGACAAAACCAATTAGATTGTAGGTAAGTAATCTTCATATTTGTCCAAATAGAAACATTTGTTTCAATACAATGTTCTACTACTACGTTAAAAATAATCAACATAGCTCCACTAAGGCAGAAAGTAAACAACGAGACCGTCAGTGATAGAGCTAATAAAACATATACTAGAAGACCTATACAAACAGAATATGTGTTTTAATACTACGTCTAAAAAAAACCAACATTGTTCTACTATGGCTAAAAACAAATAAAGTCACCAACGTTAGTACCGCAGATAAAACAGATACTGTATGGGCCCCTCGACGCCCCTTTTCGCCAATTATAATCATTCAATGTATTGTATACTGAATTTATATGTAGTACGCTTATAAGTATGTGTTTAAATATATAATTGTAAACATATTATAAAGAATGTATATCCTTTATTTGTCATACTACGTACTTATTCGTTAAGTACAACATGATTTTAGAAACTGTAAAATATTGAAGGAAAATAATTACTCACAAAAAAACTGATTTATTCAATAATAATATCTACTTATACAACAAATTTTTAATAGTTTCATATAAAAAGTGTTTCAGTTTTCAAGTACAAAAATTACATATTAATACATAATTATTTTAATGTACATTTATTCAAATAAAAACATCATGGTTCTTATTGATGATTCTTTAAATAAATAAACTTCGTTGTTTCATTAGTAGAGGTAATATTGTGAGTCAAATATTGCAAAAGGACAAATTAATACATTTTATCGATCATTGTAACTGGTATTTATCTTTTTATCACCTTAACATGCAGGGATGAGTAGGTAGATAGTTGGTTCTGAATGTCAACTGAAATAGTAATCAGTGAATAAGTCTTAAATAAATCTTATGTCACGTTCAAGATACCGATAAGTAACCGAGGTTAAGTTTCAGAACCTATCCAGAAAAGTCACGATTTCAGTAAGGCTTGTAAACTGAACAGTGTTTAGCTTACACGCACAATATGTTACGTGACCAATACGCTACGCTAGATGCACTAGACGCTAGATTCTAGTGTGTATGAAAATGGACCTTAACGCGTAACCATTTAAGCGTATAAAAGATCTGCGTTCTTAAAACAAGCAGCTACCAACACTAAGAGAACTCTGGCACTGCTAGAGTGCCAACCAAAACGGCTGATATACCTTACTGTAGTTTGGGAGTACTTTCACAACTTAAGCGAGCTGCTCTTCCTTTTAGGGCAGCAGCGATAACAAATAGTGTAAGCAGCGCTACCAGTTTACTAAGATACTGACTGTACCTATTTATATGGTCTACCTGTTATCTTGCGTGATGGTGTAGATACTCTATCGTTTGGGACAGCTGCTCTCCCAAAGTGGTAGAGCATTAGCGCCACGACGTATGTACGCATTAGAATCACAAATGGCCCTGCATCAGTGTCAACGTTCTCTCAGTGCAGTTGTAACTGTATTATAAAGTATATCTATAGTACCTTAGCATACAGTTGCAACTGGGTGGGTGCCCGTTTTGAGGATGCTGTGAAAGGGAGTGAGAGAGTTGCATATTTAGACTCTCTCTCACTATAACAAGCTCAAGTGGTCACGTTTACGCGTTACGCGCTTTATGGGACCATGGACTGAGCATAGAGACTATTCAAACCTGGGGATAACTTTTTAGATAACAAATAAATATATCTACTTGGTTATTGTAATTTATATATATCTGTTTGTCACCATAACGTGCATGGATGAGTAGGTAGAAAAATCAATGTTGAAAAGGTTAGTTTTATAAGTGTAAGATAAAAAATATTATACTGTAAGAAAATTTGGACTTTCATGAAGTTGACGACTTTCAAGCAAAAAGATTTTCTTAAGCTTCTGAAGCATATTTTGTAAATTAATTTCAAGGTTGTAATATTCATTTCAAGACATCTTTCTAAACAAACAAAATTTGGTCACAATAAGTATGTAGGTAGACATTAGGTAGCAGCAAAAAATGTAGAAAAAAAATTTTTATTATTTTAAGAAATGGTTTTTATTGATTAAGACTTGGACCCAGCTTGGTTGGTTAGGAGGATACTTCAGGCGAACGCGAGGGGCGAAAAGGTTGGAATGTTTTAGCCTGCAAAACGGTTAACTTAACCTAAGAAAATTCATGTATTCATATGCTTTTACCCATATAATAACAGCAGCATATAAAAAAAAAAACAAAGATTTGATTATTTTGTATGATATTTTTTATGATTTTTATTGGTAAAGTCCGTTGATTCTTTAATTAGGCATAAATAAGGCCACCTGCTCTTGTCCATTTTTGTTATGTCCAAAAAATGAATTATTCCTTCTTTCTCATGCCTAGATCCAGGCTAACTCTTCCCGCCTCCATTTTTTATATAAATCCTGGTGTATTTGCATTTAAACTCAACATGATATTTGTAAGTCAGAATCTATTTTTCCCCCTTTTCCTTTCCTTTTTAATTTCAAAATCCATGCCTACCTAGCCCGCCCCCAGCTTCCATAGACATCCTTTTGTCTTTGCATCTAAAATCAACTCCATATTTTGAATTTGCCTTCTTTTTTTGTTTACATATTTTTATTCTGTTTCCTAGGCAATTTTTTGCTACGTATGTGCAATGTAATTCAATTATTTGGCCCATGAAAAATAATAATTAATTTAGATTGTCTACGTTGGTTCTTTTGCTCTAGCCTTAAACTGCTTTGACTGCTTATTGCACCCTAATTGCAGTTTTTTGTGTGTTCACTGATACTTTTTTTGTTAAGAACCATACTTCTGGGTCCATCAGTCCATGTCCTCGCTTAAAACTTCCAATCGCTCCAATTGAAATTAAAACAGATCTGTTTTTATTCTTTTCCACTCCTAAAAAAAATGGGTTGAAACTCACGTACAAAGGAACTGATAACTACGTAATTTGAGGGGGAGGTTAGGGGGACCGGGGCGGATCGGGGGTGGGGCTAGGACTCATTTTTGTCCATACAACTATATGATACAGGACGATATATATACACACACATATATATATATATATATATATATATATTTACATACATAATTCATTGATTTTGTGTCAATCAAAAGATAGCAAAAATGAGAACGGAAAAATGGTAATGTGATGAGAATAATATCATGATTACAATCGATGACAGCCAAAATAAAGTTACATGTTAAATGTATGATTAAATAATACGAGCTCAAAGATGGTACCGAAATTTAACAGAATTTATCATACATAGATCCAGCATCTTTATTTAAAATACCATCGGGTTTCTGAATTGATGGACGAACTTTTTTAAAGGCTATTTATTCTACGCAAAAATATCACAAGACGAATAGAAATAACGCTGGATATACACATAGCAGAGACAAAAATCATAAAATAACGATAAAAGAATTATGGAAGGCTATAAAAAAACTTAAAAATAATATGGCAGCTTCAATAGGTGATGTACCAAGTAAGATGATTGAGTACGAGGGAGAACTATGTATTGCAGAAATTCACTAGCTGATTCAATTAATACGGACAAGGGATCAAATGTCTCATGACTAGACAAAATTGTATCATAACACTGATATTAAGCAAGAGAGATAGATCAATATGGAACAACTATAAAGGTAGTTTACTGCTCTTAACTTGTCATGCGATAGTCTTCAATATATTACTTTTTTAAGAATAACAGCATGCTAAAGATATTAGAGGGGATCACTAATGCTGATTACGGCGAGCCTAACCGATCAGAAATCAAATGTACACTGTCAGACAAATTACCAAGAAAAAACTGGAATAGAATCAGGACCTGTACTAATTGATTGTTAAGTATAAGACGGTCTATAATCGATTTATTAAATCCCAGATGTACTGAGTTCTAATATCCCTTGGCATTCCAAAAAATTAAATATCCTTGTGAAAGTATGCACCCAATAAAGCGAAAGGATGGTATGTGCACGAGTTAAATTGTCCGATCCGTATTACATTTTAGGAGAGCTTCGGCCAGAAGATTCCGTGCTATCTTTACTGTTTAATCTGTTTGTATACTATAATTTACGCTGTATTTAGCAGAACTTAGGTCAGGTGACTTAAAACAGAAGAATTTAGGTACTAGGCTATGCAAACAATCAAGATTCGGTTGGTCATACCAAAGATAGCGGTAAGCGGTACAGTTGTTGACCCCCTGATAGTTATCGACTGCACATGTATTTTAAATGAGGCTCGTATATAGAGATATGTAGATGATTTATACGATCAATCATTCGGGTAGGTATAACTGTACCACTCACCCCCACGATCATGAAAAATACAGTAACTCTTATTAAGGAAGCGAAGGAAGTAGTACTAGAAGTAAATAAAGACAACGTACATGACCAATGTCAGAGAATATAATCATACTTAATAGATAAATGTAGTAGGTAAAACATTCAAAAGAATTCCTTAATTGAAATATATAGGTACACCTTACGTCAAATAACTCTGTCCAAATATCATCCAGCTTTCAGAGTGAATTGAATACATGATTTATTGACATCAAGTATACCCATATATTTATAATTAGAGACACTATCAAATGTTTTCCCCACTACTTTTAAATGTTAGCTTTGATTATATCCTCTGCGATCAGTCACGTATTAAGTATTCTCTATACTGACTTCCAATCCCACTTCCTTCGCTCTCTTGATGAGAGCCACTGTATTTTTAATGACTATTTGCCTGTTATGACGTACTATAGCATTATTATTTGCGTAACCTAGTACTTGAATTGTTTAGTTTAACGTCAGCTTATCAAAACTTTTCTAAACATAGCGTATTACATACAATAAAAACAAAATGAACTGTAAAGGTGGCATGGCATCTCCTTGTCAAAGATCTCCTAGAATTTAAACATATTATAACCTCGAGCACAAACCATCCTTTTTTTCCCTAGCGAGCATACTTCGACGAGGTTTGACTAACTTTTTTTGGATGCCAAGGGATACATATTTGATTTGATAAATAAATAATAGGCCATTTTTTCTTCATAATCTGTCTGACAGTCAACATACAATCACGACCTTAATTAATTCTGGAAGCTGCATGCTCCTAAGACATAATCAATTGACGTTGGGTGTACTATTGTCAATGATGCAAACGATTTTATGGACAGAATAAGACAAAGACTGCACTTGGCTGATACGTATTTTATTGGTATTAATAAACTTCTGAAATCACTACTTATTTAAAGTAATTTCCAGGTCCGCATTTCTATTGTATATTACGATGCAGGGGACTCAAGTGTCGACTATCGTATTCTATTTCATAGCACGTGTGCCTTATGCCTGTCATATTATGAAGTAGTAGATAGTTTTAATGTTTCCCAAACATTACACTCTGTTTGACATCGTTATTTCTGTGACAGTCTTTCATTTATATATAAATCCAGCACTACACAAACCTTTGCATATACATCTGATTACTATTGTTCAACATTATCCCTATTTTGAACATAAGTGACTATATAATTACATTAAATCACTTGTAATAAGTTTGTCATCAGTTTTAACTATTGATCTATGATTAAATTATAAAATATCGCTTGAACAATTTGGTTTACGTCCACTTTTTTAAGTCTGCGCAGTGCGGATGCAGGTTTGCAGATTAAACAGACAAGACTAAGACGAAACTAATACATATTGTCAGCCAATCGAAAATAGTCTATATCTTATCACAACATTGCCGTTAAGCGTAACCTCGAGATTTGAACAATTTTAATCAGCGTTTTGTTTGATTTTTGGATCGCTTGATTGATTGCTGATTGAATATACTATATTTTGAGCAATAGGAACTAGGTGTAAAGAAGTTAACTCTTTTTGTCATAATGTAATAAAATGATACTTACCTTTCGGAAAAGGGTGACTTAAATGCGGGCTTAAGGCATGCAGTGCTATAAAAACTGTCATACTACGAGTCATATGTATGGATGCACAACGTGGGCATGAACAGAAAGCAAAGGGATCGTATTAGCAATTTTTGAGCGGAAAGTATCAAAGCATACGTATACCATTTTTTCAGCTGCAGACCCGACAGGTAAAAGATAACAATTAATGTAAATAAGATTACACATATTTAAAGTTATACCCAATTGTTTACTTTCTTAGCCACCGTATAAAATCCGACATTTTGAATTTCCTTATTTTCATGAAAGATTCCTATCGAGACCTTAAAAAAATCTATAGTAACATTTTCAAAGACTTCTGCAATTTTTTCATTTTGTTTTGCCACCATTTTGTATCCACGATTGTGATTTTTCTATTTTTGATGGAAGTATTGTAAGGAACACTTCGAACCCCCTACAAACATATTTTCAACTACTTGCTGCCATATTGGATCCGTCATTTTGAATTTCAGAATCATAATATCAGATTCATTTTCTGCGACCTTAGAAATAAATATTATACAAATGTTTTACAGAAAAATTATAATCTGTTCGTTTTATGCACAATAATATAGTCAATTACTTGTCGTTAAGGGTGCGTTGAAGGGTAGTTTTCACCCTCTAAATTTTTTTTTTATATTCGTACCAGTTTTTTGCTACTCTGCAATCTCTTACTTTCTTGCTGTGAAAAAATTATTTCGATCGACTCACTACAGCAGTCGCTATTTTATTGATAAAAAAACCCAGCTTAGCCTAGTGTGCCGCGGGGAGGGAAAATAGGGAATCTAAAATTGTATCTGTATGCCATGTAGAGATCGATATGTATTCTTGTAAAGAAGAACTTTTTTTACCAATATATACCTGTTTTCTTATAAGGACATCTGAAAATATCTATAATGTATACATAATAGCCATAACGATAAATTAATTCTAAACACATGTAAAATAAGATTCGTCCTTTCTCAAACAAATCAGTCTCTACACTGTCATATTTATAATTTAATGTGAGTATAGTGAGAAGTGTTATATAAACCGACAAGCAAGTACTTTTTTGAAATGAAGCTTATTGTATGTCTATAAAAATACATCGACAATTATTATTCCATTTTCTTACAGATTTCAATCATAAAAAGCACTTTTATGAGTATTAACATCTTAAAATTGTACACTACATACGTAACAATCATAGTAAATAGACTAGGAGTTTGGTATCATTCCTTAGAATCTGTATGATTCCAATAATAAATAAAAAGACTAACAAAAGTAAGTTTTCCTTTTTGCAGCAACAACAACACAATTATAAATGCATAAAATATTTACACGCTTATGAATTTGCCGATCTTTACTATTTCAAATCAAATGCAATATTGTACATGATAAGTGTTGGTTAATATATTTTTTAGTTATTAGTGCAAAGCAATCTGATTACTTTCCATGTTTAGTCCGTAAAATAACATAAATCACTTAAAAAAAAAATTCTTGGAATTTCCAGCCCTACCTTTTGTCAAATGGAATCAGGATGGAACATCGATTTTCAAGAACTAGAATATAATCCATCAAGAAAAGATCTTACTGACGCTAAAATACATCATCTTCTTACAGAAGAACTCTGTAAACCACATAAACGAGTAAGTTTGTATTTTATTGTTCTTTGTTGTTTATTGTGTCATTGAAAGTTGTAAAAATTAAGTGTTTAATTTTCACCTTTAGCTTGAATGAGCAAGTAAATTTGGATTAAAAATGCTGATAAGTCAGACCTATATTTAGTTTACAATTTATGTAGAAACAATAACATTGAGAAGGTTATGATACTTCTTACAGATGTAGTAGCTTATTATTGAATATATATTAGGATTAAATTATTATAGTCATTCACCAATAGGCTTAGGGAGAATAACACTTGTAAGTATGTGTGCCTTAAGACTGAATCGTAAGTTTTACGTCTGCACGCGATGGTGCCCAGTAAGAGACCCCAGCTGACGTTGGCGCACTACAGCTGACTTAGTACTGCTTTCCACAGAAGCATTGACTTAGCCACGCTGCGTGGTTATTGTTAGGTTTATTGCTCGCAATTCTGGTTCAACTGCAAGTCAAAGGTAAAATGGCCAACGGTCGCTGGCCCTTGTCATCAAGGGGTTAAAAAAAAACAATAGCCAGCAAGCGTTTCAAGCCTTAAAAAAATTATTATTTACAATGAATCAACAATATTTCCTAACTACTTCTATTGTCAAATATATTTTCGTTCCCTCTTATAAGCATATAGTTTGTACAGTATTGTTGTGTTGAGATTCACATTAACGTTTAATGTATACTATAATCTAAATAATATACTACATAATTTACAAATATACTCAGCGTATACAATAAGCCGAAGGGTAGATAGAGATACAGTGACTTCAACTGCAGTGAGTTCTACGTATATAGCACGTATTAACAACTGTCTATGGTGATACATATTTATTTCAGAGTTCAAGTGCAAGTACAGAAAGTAAAAATAAATATTTTAGGCTCACAGACGTGTGCGCGTCAGCTAAATTATACTATAAGTAAATTATCTCGGCAAACTGTCGCAACTGTCGGTCAAACAGACAAGGAACAGACGAGGAACAGTCTCACATACACGTAGCTAATGTAAAAAAAAACATTTTGTTGCACAAAACAGCATTTAATGGCACTGAAAAGAATTTTGTATTAATTTGGCTTTAATTAACATTCTTTAACAAATTATAATTCTTTAAAAATTACCTTAAAAATAATTGAAATTTTTTTCTTGTGGTTAACGGCATTATTCCATAGTATTGTTTGAATTTTTTCACCTCGATGTTCCAGGTGCCAAGCTGTAGTAGGGTGCAAAAAACGGTGTGTACCCATCCTGTAGTTACATTGTATGAGAACAACGAGCACTTATGTATATATATCTTCCAATATTATATAGTTTATTTGTGTGGAACATTAGTAATAGCCCCCCGCCCCCCCCCCCCTGCTCGCCGTACTCATCCCATGATCGCAATGAGACCCCAGTTCCTATTTGGTGTGACATACTGAAAATTCAACTGTATGAAGCAACAAGAAAAAATCGCTTCTATAGTTATACAACAACATTAAGTATGGGAACAAATAAATTAATATTATAATTGTTGATAGCTTAACAGATTAGATGGCTCTTAAAATAACTGTAAGTCTTAAAATTACCAAAATTCACAATATTGCATCAAACATGTTAGGCCATGAAACGGTTAGTTTCTCAATGTATCTATTAAACTATGTAACATACATCCATGGTACAATAAGAGAAGGTAGGTCAATGCACATGATTACTTGGCCTAACAAATCAGAGACGGTACCTGTATGACGTCACATCCAATCAGATGACAAGCCTGTTTCACGAGATTCAACATTCCAATGTGATTTATATAGTATTTTTTGACGTCATGCGGGCTCTGCGCGAACGTAACTAAAATTGATCTGGCTAATTAAACTACCTTGTCTTATTTTAACATTCATATATTTTAATTATATGATGATATATAATTTGTATACCTTATGTTATATTTCAGTCTTTGGTGCCAGTAGCAAGTTTTGTTAAAAATCTCTCAAGACTCAAGACTGGGACGCAGTAGATACTCCAAAAAAATTTCTAAATCAAATGCTTTTTTTATTTGGCCACAATAAAATCTATTAGTGGGGTACAAACTGTCCACAGACATTCGTATAGATTTGTTGTACTTACGATATGTATGACATAATGCCATTATTTTCCTTCCGTGTAGTAACTTTATACATACTTGAATATACGAGCATGAATATAATAATCAATGATTAAAAAGAAATGTGGAGTCAACCAATACTCTCGATTATCTAAACTTTGATTGTTAAATAAATTAATAATATGTATAGATAGTACCAAGTAACCCAATACGCTGTAGTGTCTCTAGTTTTGATTAACAAGCTAATCATCTCTTTCTAGAGCGACTTATCCCGAGTAACAAAGTACGCTCGAGCATCTAAATATTTTATTCTGAAATGAATTATTACCATGCAGACTACATAATTAAATGTAAAAAAATCTATATTAGCTAGCCCAAAATACGTATTCTAAGATCATAAAGAGTCCTTTTTCATAATTTTCTTTTTTTGTAACGTTGTGTTATTTAGTTCAGTTTTAAGAGCCTCATTACTATTATTTTGCCCAGAAACAATCAATTGATACATAAAAATAACTGCGGATATCGATTTTATAATAATTGCTGACAAAATTTTTTAAATGTAATTGATACTTATTAAATATATTGCATCCTTAAGTATGTACATGTTGCTGATAACTAATCAGAAGTTTAATATAAAATTAATGTTGGATGATGCATACTTTTCCCACAAAGCTAATAAGAGATGGAGTTTATAAAGTTGGGTATCTAAATGTGTAAGGGTGACAGGAATTTCGGCATCAATAAACTCCCTTAAGGACTGTAAAGAGGGTACAAAATTATTCTCGAAGAATTTTCTCAAATCATAAAGAAGAAAAAATGTTTATATTGTTTTAGATTAAATAAAGAACTTTTCTATATTTGCAAATTTGTGTAGGTAGACCTAAAGAAGTATTTTTATATATTTAAATTGTCCAATTATCTGGTTTGCATAGTATCAGTATTTGTTGCTCCACTCTGAAAGAACTAAGGCCAGTGCCATCTCCATCAAGTAGTAGTTCCGTAAGGAAGTATAGAGTATACCAATTTTTACTATGTATACATTGGAACTATAGATTGGAAATTGAAAGGATTAACTGAGCTACGTAGTTGGGAGAATCCTGTCGAACCTAACAGCTTTTGTTTACATGTACTTTTCTTGGTACCATCATATTCTAATTACAAAAATGTACATCTCATAGTTTATTTATTAGTATAAATATATTTCTATTGGATTGTAAGATATTTAGCTTTGCTACTTTTTAACTGTTTACGTAAGAGCTGTAATAAATTTACGATTTCAAGACAAGCGTTGCATCTAAATTCAGTCGTCGATCACAAATTTTTTTATGCCATCTTAAAGATAAGCGTTTCCTAAATATTTCTCTAAAATTTCAGTTCATTTAGGAGATTTACAATTCTTTGTATCGAAGCTTCTTGTGAATTCTCCTATTCTTACACGGCATAAGTCCCGTTCCTGCGCAAGCTAATTGCCATATATTATTAATAAAAAAGAAAAAATATGCTATGTTGACATTGAGAGCAAATGCAGAAAACGAGTCACTTCAACAAAAGTACACAGGCAATATTCAAAAAGATGCAGAAAATTTGTATAAAATAACATAAAATTTGTGTAACACAGAAAACTTCCTTTGACACTTATTCAATACCGGGGGGGTTAGCGCGCGGAGCGTATATGGGGGCAAAATATATACATATATTCTATTGAACACACGGTAAAATGGATTCAATTTTACTTGATCACGTACGAATTTGTCCACTTCTATCAAAGCTTACTTTAACACTGCCATACAAATAAGTTATTAAAATTTAAGTAAGGAATGCAATAAAAATAACACACGTAACTATTATGTTGAAATGAGTTATAGTTTTCTATTTTCTTTACATGATTTCAGATGTCTTGTCAAGTGTTTTGCTCTTAAGGTGGTTTTTCCATGACTTCCAAGTCTAATGCGCGATATGAAATGAATTTTTATTAAAACTGCTTAAATGTAAGCAATCGTAAATATTATTGTTTATTTATTAAATAACAGTACTCACAAAAAATTTAATATCATAATGTTCAATAGAAAAGTTTCTTGTGATGGCTTTGCAAAATTGCATTTAACCTCAAAATATCAGCAGTCGATGCTTTTAACATAGGCAATGACAATGTGTGCTGCGTTTCTATCGATATCTTTGGAATTGTTCCGTGTACCTATAAATTTTGACGTGTCAATTGGTTTAGAATTGCATAAGCTTTCTTGCGTTAGTATTTTATCTCGATTTTTACAGTGAAAGTAAATTCATTTTTGTAAATAACGTCAATAACATGCTGCCCTTCATAAGAGCTCATATGATACTGGCAATTTTCACAAAACTATTTTCATCATTTTTGTTCGTGAACCTCATCTTAAATTTTTAGAGAAAGTAAAGTGTAACATAGTCAATAATCTCTTAAAGTTGTGTTCAATTCTGTTTACTATCATTTCATAAAAGAACTACATGAAGTAACTTTACTCACAATTTTGACAAATTTTTTTTTTAATGTTCTTCTCGTGGAATGTTATATGCCTTTCTAAATGATAATTTATATTAAAAGGACTGTCACACTTTGTACATCCAATTTTTTTCCATCTTTTCACATTGATCCAACGTTAATTATTTTCGTTTTCTTTTATCATAATTTTACATAAATTACAATGAAAAGTGTATTTTTTATGAAATTTTTCATGTCTTAATAATGACTCTTTACTTGCAAATTTTAGTCTACATGTTTGACATTGATAAGATATGTTGTTCATAATGATATTTCTGAATGTAATTAGTGGTTAACGTATTTTTAATAATACGATAATTAAGAATGTTTCACTTTAATTCTCATCATAAGATGATGGATTTTGCTTGTTTAAAAAAAAACATTTTTATCTTTTTAATCTACTTTTTTGTAAGTTGGATAATAAATACTATAATACATTACACACTTCTCTGGCATATTACTCAAAATTTTTTTGTTTAAAAAATGTGTGTATACATTATTGGATATTAATATAGCACTTCTTGATACAGATTCATTAATATTATTTAATACTTTAGAACAAACATTATTTGCTCACAGCTCTTAAAGAATGTGAAACTTAAAATTTTTCCTTCTCCTATGTGGAATAATAACGACGCGAATTTTTTACGTATGTGACATATATTAGTATTTCAGTAAAAAATATAGAACAATGGCCAAAAATTAGAATATTTTTAAGTTTCTTGAATAATATTAATCCTTTTCCCGTTTTTGACTACTGAACAAATTTGACGAAAGTCCCCACCCAAAATTATTAATGTATTTCCGAATGGCTTATGATCAGAAAAATCTCTTAAAGCTCTATCTTCTATTCCCCATGCCTTCTTTGGAATTATAAAAGCTGGGTCCAAAAATATTATTTCTACTGGACGTAAATTTTCGCTTATCTGATTCAAACTGGAGGAAAGAACCCTCTATAGTACTTAAATTTGAAGGATGTCTAAAATTTATGTAAGTAGCCATTCCCTTCTAGAGTAAAATGGAAGCAGTATCTGTCCAAGCCATGAATGACATTTTTTCTTAATTGATAAGAGATAGTAAATTAATTTTTTCTTTACATATGTATTTCCAGATCCACCAGGACCAACGATGACATTAATTTTTTTTTCCATTTCATTATTTCTAGAAAAATTAGATCTGGATCATTGCTTTATTCTGAAAAAATTTCATAGAATTTATGTTTACAAAATGTTATTTTATCTTTGTCACTTTCGAAATTTATTTTTATCCATTCGGTCGATTCTGGCAAGTTTAAATCTTCACGAGTCGTGTTTTCAGACATACAATTTTTATTTAAATGTTGAAGAAACTTATTTTAATTTACCATTGAACAAAAATCAACCATTGGATGTTGCAAATTGAGTTGCACACAAATATTGCCTAAAAGGATACATCATATTTAGAGTATTAATTCATTATGTGTATTTGTTTTTAACACAGGAAAGACGCTACTACGATTCATCGGCCGATTAATAGTAGTTTCCGTCACAAATGTAAATTGCAACATCCTATTTTTCCTTCTGAGGTTGTACCAGGGTAGCGATAGTGCCCGAGGTAGGAAAAGGTATTTACTTTCAGTAGAAAAACCAAAAAAAGGCTTCTGATGCCTTTTACTCATTATGTTTACATCAAGATGTTCCATCATAATTAAAAAGACTTCGTTTTTTAATGAACACTACTCAGGCTTTTCAAATTTTTTTAGTAATTCCATAGATATTTTTAATAAATTGTTCTCTTAATACTAATAACTTTAAAAAAATGAGATTTGCCTAAAGTTCAATTATTCACTGTGTATATCTTAAATACATTATTTTATAAATTGAAAGTACATCAACTATGAGTCTTAAAATAGTGTAATAAGTTTACTCGTGAAAAATAGTACCTATCTTTTATATTACCTAGTTAAAGTCTATGATAAATTTATCGCATTTCATTTAAACAAAATTTACAAATTATTTGCGCAGGAAACTTTTTTTTTAAATTGCAAAATATATAAATCTTCGAATTGAATATTTTTGAAATAGTACAGAGTGGCTTTGGCTCATTACAAATCATAATATTACTAGAAATAGAAGAAATAGAAGATTTTCCAGTAGATTGGTGGCAATTGTATAAAAGATTTCTATTGTGCGCAAAAAATGTGCGCATAAAGCCATTAGATCGCCGGAATTATCCTTCTAATCTATGGATCTAGATAATTTTATATTATTGCTATATCGATGGGATGAAATTTAGTAAGTTAACCCGAAAAAATTGTTTGTATGAGTTCTATACAAATTCACTGAGTAATATATGATATGTTGAGTTCGATTACTTGTTATCTAAAATCACAATGTAACATGTCTGTGTACGTCTCTAAAGTCCTAACCTAAGCGATCAATTTTATACTCTTCTAATCATTTTCAGATCAACAGTTTTTATTTAAATTTTTCAAAAATATCAATAAAAAAACAATTAAAATATTTATGAATAAACGAAAATTTAAATATCTTTTAACTTTTTATTTTTTATCAAAGAGTAAATCTATTATAAGCTTCTATAATAAATAACAGAAATTGCACATCTAATGAGAAATTTTATGAATTCATATGATAAATAATAATACGATTTATTTTATAAATATGAAAAATTTGGGGGTGCGCGCGGAGCCAACATTTTATTAAATGAGTTTACAAATAATATGGATTGTCGGTTGTATACTTACTGTGCATCATTGTTAACGTTTAAAGAACAAATATTGTGTGCTTTTTTACCCTAACCGTAATTTTTTATCAAATAAATGTATATAGTTTCTGGGTTCACGTGTTTGGAGAATTAGTATTTTTATTATTAATTTCGATGAATGCAAAGAATGAATGATAATAGTAAAGCATAAAATCATTAGAAATACATTCTTTTTAATAATAATTCATTACAATATATGATGTAATTACACTTTCTGAATAATCGTCACCTTTATACTCATCATCTTTTTTTCTTTTTTCAGAAAGTGTTTTGTCACACACACACACACCAAAAAAATATTCTCATCAGAAGAGTCAGAAATCCCCTTGCAATTCCGAGCCGCTGCTTCTCCTGCATGAATTACAGAATCATCAAGTTAGCAAGAATCAAAACTTATATCTTGCACGTGTGCCACGTTAAAATTGCAACATGAATCGACGTTGCATTGTACGCACAGGTTGCTGCATTTAAGCTTGTGCTTTTTACAACTGTAAGCTTTTGACTTACAGCCAGTCTCGCAACGGCACGAAATTTTTTCAGGAATTTTAGACGGAATAAGTGCCTCTTCTGTACAATAGGGTAACAACATTTAATCCACGATTTCCAGTCCCACTGTGTAGCGTTACAATCGTTGCCTAGCCATTTTTGCTACTGTAAGTATGCTCTGTATAAATTTTGTTTCGTCGCTGCCTCAGTTCGTGGAATATTTTGGAGTTGAAACATTGCTCTCGCTGCACGTCGGACAAACTGTTGATATCGATGACTATTTATTGATGCTGTAGCTTACTTTGCATACAGTGAGGAGATGATGTAATATCCATTATCGGCAATGATTTGTTAATTAGCATCTTTGTCACAAAAAATATCCTACAGATGTGTGAGATCTTCTTGTCATGAAAAGTTTTAAAGATCTTGTGGTTGCCTTGTTTATACTTACACAAAACTATATCAATGTATGTATCACACCCAGTTCCTACATGCAAGAATGCGATATATTTTCGGAAATGATATTAACGCAGGCTCCTATTGGACTTCCCGCAGTCTGATTGGTTACTTTCAACTTTTTTAGAAAATACACCGTAACTTCTTCTGAAGTTTCTAATGTTAAAAAAACCAGTTAATCGATATCCTGACCGACCAATACAACATATTTTTCAGTTTCAGCTAGGTTGATGGAATAATCCACGAGCAGAAAATTAGCATCTTTGTTAGCTAGAGAAACACAACAATCTTTTTGTAAAAGAGCGTGCGAAAGTAAATTGATCAATCATTGATCATTTTTACTATTCGATAACAATTTTTCGTGTGTATGAGTATTCAATTCAAAGTTTATTTCTCTACCAACGCTTTTCTTCTGTCTACAGAGATATTCAGCAGTTTTTAAGCTGTTCGTCAAGTCATCCGAATACCCGTCAACTTGACGCACACATGTTTGTACTCTTTCTTTTACTGTTTTGTTATTTTGTCATGTAACTTTGTGTAGAATATATCCATCATCGATAACATACACTTGTCGATCATTCACGGACGGTGTACGGGGGTGAATATCTCCAAATTTTCGTAAAATACTGCGTTACCAGTTTTTTGCATACCATTTTCGTCAAAAAGTGACATGACGAAAGTGAAAAGTTCGTGACCTAAGGAGGTTTCCATGCCTTTACTGTTTAGAATATTTATTGAGGTCCTTTGGATTAATAATAACTGATTAATCGTTATAAAATCGCATTTTTTACATTTTTTTATTTTATAGCCGTGGAGGTTTGATTGATAAAAGATTCCATAACAGTTGTGTCGATACTTACAGTTTTATGAAAATGTATTTTTTCACTTTCTACACATCCCGAAAACATAGACATGAAAACTGATGTTTCGGGAAAAGAATCGTACCTATCGCAAAACGTTATTATTCCTTGTAAGTCGATCGGATCTCTTGATATTTAAGATATTTTAATATCGACGTGCTGTTCCAAAGTATCGTAGTTACGTAAGATACGTAACAGTATTATTCTATCTTGTTAGGTACTTTTGTCAAAACTATACTGAAAAATAATTATTTAGCCGCTTTACTGGCAGTTATCTGGCGACCATGAGTTAGTCCTCCGATCATGCTTAGAACTTTAATCTGAACTTGCTCTATCGTTAGGTCAGACCAATGACCAGACCAACTTTTGTTGGTTCGTCTGATAGTAAAAAAACCCTACATTGTAAATTTGCAAAATTCGGAGGTACTTATCGATTTCTAGAGATCCATCATGTCCTGCAAGTATAGGTGGCTTGATTTTGCGTACAGATAGTGTCTACTTGCGTGAAAGTATAGCAACATACTTTTTACGCCCTTTAAGTGCAACTCCTACTGACCTGTTCTTTCGGTTTCTATAAATCTTTTGCCAATATTAATCATTACAAAATATTCCACCCAAAAACATAAAGTAGCACCTATCTTTTACAATTTGTCGATATGCGACATACAGTTCTTTTTAATAAGTACAGCTTAGTCCTCAGCATCTTTACGGTGTGCTTGGGATTAAGTATTACTGTTGAAGTATTATCAAGCACTAAATGTCATTGATGTCCATAATCGAAGATCTAAACATTTTTGACGCAAAATCTGCTTGATTTAAAATATGTTTTTTTATGGATCTTGCAAATGCGTGACCATCTTACGCTTTTATAGCTCATTTTTGGCGTAAATTTAACAAACTGCTTCTTTCAGCCTATTTCCTTTCATAATAAGGCCGATAGCATCTAAGAAGGACACTAACATGCACAATCCCCTGAGTCTTACAGTACCACAAAATAAATTGTGTGGATCATAAGTCCTTTTGATGTGGGACAGGATTCCACGTACTTTCCAATATAGTGGCTGATAAAACGTCAAGAAGCAACGGTCTTTGGAGTGTGCTCGAAATTCCTGTGCTGCTTCAATGGGAATGGTAAAAATAGTATGAAAATGGCTTGGAGAATCATTAACAAATGGCAATGAAATTATTTTCGAAGTATAGAAAATATCTTCTTGATGACATTCCTCTTAAAACACACTCTAGCTTTTTGTAAGAGTTGGTTTCTTCATTTTTTCATGCAGCCACACAAAATCATGAATACCAATATCTATTCTACTATGAAATAAAGCTTTAGATTTTATTTATTTTAAGACGATTTTACTCAATCCTGGAGACGTATTTTTTTTGTAATACCTTGATGGGAGAAATCCAAATTGTCTAACAGTAGGTGCTTGTGTATCGCTTTTTAGCCTAGCTTTTGTATTTGTATAAGTAACAGAGACAGAGGGAGTCACGCACATGATTCCACCGATAGCATGAAAAGTTTCAAAACCATCGATCGTGTTGATGTCGTGGTCAGCATTACCATAAGAGAAATGCAAAAATATATTTTTTCAGAATTCGTACTGCCTCAAACTGCTAACCACAGAAGCCCTAAGTAACTGTCTCATGATAAGAAGCACGTAAGCCAAGATTTGATAGTGCATCAATAATGTTACCATTGATGAGATGCCTAACGAAATAGGAGAAAGAAAAGATCGTGGACCAACTAATGATACCAAAATATGGGCTACTGTACATATACGGTTCATCCATTTGTTGTTCTTATTTTTCTCTGAACGTTTATGAGTTTCGATCAGTGTGTTTCAAAATAATTGCAAGGTCAGCGGCACTTCAGATTCAACATTTTCTAAAAACGAACCAGGAGATTTGTAAGATTTGGTATCATAATGGCGACTTTAAACATCTTTAAAAACAATATTTTCGCCCCTTTCAACTTTTCGAAGGCATTCCTTTTCTTCAGTAGGTGCACTTTTAGAGTGCCAATCATCTTTCAAAGCATGTCCTTGAGTGTCCTTGAAACAGATATTCATATCATTCTTAGCCTTATTACATTCAGAATATATTTTGATCTTATCGCCAAAATATTTTCTGATATGATCAATAATAAAATCCGTGGTGAATGCCCACAATAAGTTAAAAGTATTTATTAAAAGTAAACGCTAAGAGTCCTCTGAATGTTATTTGTAAGATCCTACGATAAAATAAACCTGTCGTACAATTAGACGGTTGTACAATCAATTTTTTTACTCTATAATTTGCAAAAAATATAATCTTTTATTAGCTAGTGGTTTAGTATCACAAAAAAAAAAATTACGGGCAAAAAACCAAAATTAAAAAATTAAAGTTTTCTTGCCATGACACTTTTTAATCGTAAAATTTCAAATTCAAAAATTAAATAATTGTACATGTTAGAAAAATTCTTTATGAAGAAAAAAAGCTCCTAAAAAATGCTCTACGATGTCGGAGAGCTGTACATAAACGATTTTATTAAACCCTTTTTTTTAAAAAAAAACGTAATTGCACGAATATTTTTGAAAACATTGTGCGGAAAAAACTTGCAGATTTCGCTTGCCGAATCAATACTATTACCCAGTAAAAAGTTTCTAGGTCGATTTAATAAGAAATGAGAAATAATTAAAAATACACGATCTTGAACAGTGTTTAGCGTTCGTTTTCATATAGGGGTCACGAATTAATACTTTATGTTTCATTTATCGAAAGCTAATAATTATACCTAAAACTTTCTTACCTATGTTTTTTTATTCAAGCTAAACTTTTTGATTTATTAAAAAAATACTGCTTCTTTTACTGTTCCGAATTTTTTAGGTTAAAGTTGCCAATGGAATTCCGAAAAAAGCTATCTATCTCAAAATTAATTCTGTGCTTGCATATTTTTTGATTTCTGCCTTTAATTGCCTGGGAATACAAACATTGTGAATCTGCAGATTAATTGGACTGTCGGAAACCTATGCTTGTTTGGCCGAGCGCAGCAGTGCTCATCCGTATGCACAGGATACATTGATATATATATATATATATATTTTCATGTATGGTTACTTATGCGGACATTTTATAAGTGAATAGGTACTTATGCGGACACTGTTGGAATCACGCGGACGTCCGCATAAGTTTTTTGAAATATATAAGTGTATCGAAAATTGTGCAGACATTTAAGGTCATTCTACAACAAAAAATGCAGTTTGAATTAGCGAACTAGACAGAGCGAGCGAAGCGAGCGAGGTCGTAGTGAGCCACTGTCGGTAATGGATGCCTTCCATGCACCCCCGAGGTGTTAGAGTACTATATAGTGTCAATTATA
>JAPYYV010002249.1:0-21329 GCA_030522625.1 Copidosoma aretas | reverse complement strand
CATTTAATAATTTGGTACAATTCTACATCTTTGAGGCTAAACTAAAGCTTCATCAAAAATAGTGACAAGAAATTCGCAAGAACACGGAAAATAAAAAATTTTTATCTTAAAATGCTCAAATTGTAGCTATTTAATTTATTCAGGATATTGTGTATTTTTGTTTTTCTTACTATTGCTAAGATGTCTTCTACATAACGGATGTGTAGCAAAATGTCATCTTGTAGTTTCATCAATACATTCTCCTCGACCTGTTCCAAAACTATATCAGCAAACACTGGGCTTACACATCCACCCATAGGACACCCTATGGTTTGTTGGAAGAAATTCTTGTTGAACTGGAAACAGGTCGTGGCAAGCAACAACTCCACACCTTCCATAAATTCTTCCATGGATATGTTGATATGATTATGTAAATACTTCCATTTATTTTTTAAGCCTTCAATGATGAGATCAAAAGGTAGGTTGGTGTACAGAGATACAATATCGAAAGAGACCTCATAGAACTCTTCAGGTATTTCAATATTTGGAAGACAATTTTTGATATCGTCTTCTTTTTTTAGAAAAAAAAAAATTGTTTTATGGTGTGAAAAATTAGTGAGATTATAAACGATTTGTTTTGGCAAAAATAGCTGTATGGCAAGAATGAGTTTGTTTTTTTACCTTTCTAAAAAATTAATGTATCTGCTTATATCATCAATTTCAAAATTTAAAATTCTTTCTTAACATTTGTAATGTAACTGATCTAGTTTTCTATTGTTTAACATTAATTTAATAGCTATACTATCAAACTATTTGCATAAATGTATTAGGTGTATAGGCAATAAGTCTTGGTATCTACAACGTAACAAGTATACTCTCGGGTTGGAAGCTATTTTTTGTTTCTTAAAGTTTTTTTCAGATTCCAAAAAAGTGGTCTCTAGGCCTATTCAAAATAGTTGATGTAAATCGTGTTCTATTTGATTACTTGTTTAGGTGTCTGGATGTAGAAATTTTTTTCCAGTCTCTTCAAGGCTGAGGAAACTTTGGTCATAATACCTTGTCTTTTATTGTTGTGTTATGCTAACAGTAGTCATCGCTGGTGTGTGTGCGTGGTGAAAGGAGATTGTAGTAAGTAAAGAGTCGTGTGGTAGTAGATCGAACGCCAGAACAAAGCAAAGCAAAGCAACCCAGTTTGATGTTTGAAAGGTCTCTATTTTTGTTTGTATCATAGTTTCTCTATAAAATATGACCGTTGGTCCATAGTGCGTAAGGTTTTTGCGGAAAAAAAAGAAGAGGTACTATACATTGTATACCTTTACTTTTTTATTAAATAGTTTTATATTTTGTGAATAATAAGTAAATATATATGTATATGTAATGACAGTCTTGAAAAGGTCTTCGTGATGAGACAAAATATCGACTATTACATAAATAAAGGAGGTTTTGCTCAAGAAAACTAACAGTTATGTTATATTTTTAGTGTTAACTCCAAATAGAATTAGAAGTTATCATAATGCAAGGAAGTGGGAGGTTTGAAGAAGTCACACTTTCTAATCAATATGAACACATCCAAAGTGTCCTTGTGTTTTGCTTCATTCTGGCGTTGGATCTACTACAATACGAAGCTTCACTTACTACAATCTTCTTTCACCACGGGAATGTTTCACGCACACACATACCAGTGGTGACTGCTACTAGTATAACACAACAAGAGAACACAAGGTATTATGACCAAAGTTTTCTCAGACTTGAGGAGACAGGGAAAAAACTTCTACTTCTAGACAACTATATCAGTAAACAAATAGCACACGATTTACATCAACTATTTTGGATAGGCCTAGAGAACATTTTTTTTAAACTTGGCAAAAATTTTAAGAAACAAAAATTAGCTTTCAACCAGAGAGAATACCTATTATGTTGTAGATACCATAACATATTGCCTATACACCTAATATATTTATGCAAATGCTTTAATTGTATATCTATTCGATCAATGTCAAACAATAGAAAACTAGATCCCTTACGTTACAAATGTTTTTAAAAAATTATGAATATTCAAATTGATGATGTACACGGAAACATTAATTTTTTGGAGAGGGAAAAAACAAAGTCTTTCTTGCCTTACAGCCATTTTTTCCAAAACAAATCATGCATAATCCCACTAATTTTTTACACCACAAAAACAGTTTTTTCTTCCAAAAACAAAGTAGAAAATTGTAAAAAAGTACAATATTATTATTAATACTCAACACAAAATATACAAGCTCTTTAATATTGAAAACAACCACAATTTTTACCACAGTTTAAGACAAAAATGGCTTGTTGAAAATGTTGATGAAAATAAAATATTTGATGATTATAGAAAAAGAAAACACACCGATAAAGTTATCAACTTAACTAACACAACTATAATACAGGAAATTACATATATATTATCTATAGGCAAAATTTTAACCACAGCAACACCAACGTCAACAAGGAACTATTGTTTCAAGTTATCAAAGGTTTTAAATCTAGTATCATTTTTAATGGCTTTGACGACCAATACGGTCATAAATTAAGAAAAGAATTTAATAAAATTTTGACAAAATAGAGTAATAATAAAAATAGATCTACATGTATTGATAAACAAATACAAAATGATATCTCTCTTAATAAACGTTTTTCAAAAAATAACCATAACCTTTGAGAAACTAAATCCGATAAGGGTGGTGCTGTTGTTATTATTAATATATCTGAATATATTAAAAAAGTGGAATGATGTCTGATAAGACATACACAATACAATAGACCTAATGTTAACCCTGAAGCTGGCATTATTAACTCAGTTAAAAAATTGTTAAAAAAGTATGACCAATGGAATATTTTTGATGATATGCAGAGACCATAGTGCTTTATCTCTATGGTTGACAACACTCTATTGTCGAGAGCATATAAAACCTTAACGGTACACAAAGATAATATACCGGCCAGACTTATAGTCTCATCAATAGGTTCACCTACTTATTTTCTAGACAAATTTATTTTCAAATTATTAACTAAACACATCCCGAAAGCCAAGCTTACTTTTAAAAATTCTTACAGTATCAAAAAATGTCTTTTAAATATTGAAATACCTGAAGAGTTCTGTCTGGTCTCTTTCGATGTTGTGTCTCTGTACACCAACCTCTTGACCTTATCATTAAAGACTTAAAAAATAAATAAAAGTATTTACATAATCATATCAACATATCCATGGAAGAATTTATGGAAGGTGTGGAGTTGTTGCTTGCCACGACCTGTTTCCAGTTTAACAAGAATTTCTTCCAGCAAACCATAGGGTATCCTATGGGTGGATGTGTAAGCCCAGTGTTTGCTGATATAGTTTTAGAACAGGTCGAGGAGAATGTATTGATAAAACTACAAGATGACATTTTGCTACACAAACGTTATGTAAATGACATCTTATCAATAGTAAAAAAACAAAAATACACAATATTAAATAGCTAAAATAGTTTTATACAATTAACAGTAGAAAATAAAGTTAACAACTCTTTACTTTTTTTAGACATGTTGATTACTAGACATGAAAACAAAAGTTGCTCTCTAGATTAGTACAAAAAACCTAGTAGTACTAACTGTGTACTAAATTACCACACACACCACCCGTTGTCAGTGAATAAAGGCATAGTTATCAATATGATTGACAGAATTTTTAAACTCCATAATAGCAAATTCAGAACTAAAAACATTCTGTACATGCGATGTGTGTTATCTAAAAATTGTTACTTAGAAGATCTTGTTACAAGATAAACATAAAATAGATTAAAATGATACTATTATAGTAATAAGGACCGGCATACACATATTCAAAAACCGAAAAAACTGCTTATAATTATAACTTACCATCCAATGATTGCTGCAAAATGTAATAGTATTTTAAAATCAAAAAATTCCAGTGTAATGAACATCATGAATAATAAATTATCATCATAAAGTCACATCAATGGGTTCACCTACTTATTTCCTAGACAAATTTATATTCAAATTAATAACTAAATACATCCCGAAACCCAAACTTACTGTCAGAAATTCTTACGATATCAAAAATTGTCTATTAAATATTGAAATACCCTAAGAGTTCTGGCTGGTCTCTTTCGATGTTGTGTCTCTGTGCAACAACCTACCTCATGATCTCATCATTAAAGGCTTACAAAATAAATGGAAGTATTTACATAATCATATCAACATGTCCATGGAAGAATTTATGTAAGGTGTGGAGTTGTTGCTTGCCACGACCTGTTTTCAGTTCAAGAAGAATTTCTTCCATCAGACCATTGGGTGTCCTATGGGTGGATGTGTAAGCCATGTGTTTGCTGATACAGTTTTGGAACAGGTCGAGGAGAATGTATTGAAAGAACTACAATTTACAGTAGAAAATGAAATTGGCAACTCTTTACCCTTTTTGGGCATGTTGATTATTAGACATGAAAATAAAAGTTGCTCTCTAGATAAGTACAAAAAACCTAGTAGTACTAACCGTGTACTAAATTACATCCCACACCAACCGTTGTCAGTGAAAAAAGTCAGTGTTATTAATATGATGGACAGAATTTTTTATCTCTATGATAGCAAATTTAGAACTAAAAACATTCTTTACATGCGACGTCTGTTGTCTGACAATTGCTACCTAGAAGATTTGGTTACAACATCATCACAAAAAAGATTTTAAAAAAACTATTATAGTAATAAGGACCGACATACACCTATTCAAAAACCGAAAAAACCGCTTTTAATCATACTTTACCATCTAATCATTGCTTTAAATTGTAATAGTTTCTTGAAATCAAAAAACTTTAGTGTAATAAACAGCATTAATAATAAATTATTTTCAATTATAAAATTAAGAAAAGATACTTGAGACACAGGACAAAAAACACACGTCGTATGCTAAATTAAATGTCAAAAATGTGAAAAAATGTATACAGTCTAAAGTTGATGAAAACTTATGACCAGAATAAAAGAACATGAGAGACTTTATAAAAGTATATCGGAGAATTCCGTTTTTCTTCTGCATGCGAGAGAATGTAACCATAGTTTTAACTTTCAAATCAACAAGAATAACCATAATATCAAAATAATAGGAACGGAAAAAACCAATCACACAGAGAAATTATAGAAATGTTAAACATCTTTTACTTTGACCAAAACATCAATAGAAAGAACAACTTCGATAAATTATCTAATAAATATACTACATCTTAGTTTATAAAGAAACAACCTAATAATAGCACCTTGAGTTGAAACAAATACAGGTGTATTCCACTCGTACTTATGTATTCCTCATAACTATGTCCACGATCGCGCGGTTATACATGGTTTTGACAATAGCTGGGCAATCAACTCGACCGCCAATATATACATGTATGTGAGGTCCGCGTATCTTATAATCTCAGTGCTCGGCTGACCGCCAGTGTGAACGGTTTGTCCACAGTTTGTTTTTGAAAAGGTCTCTCTTTTTGTTCGTATCATGGTTTCTCTATAAAATACGACCGTTGGTCCATAGTGCGTGAGGTTTTTGCGATAAAAAAGGAGAGGTACTATGCATTATAAACCTTTACTTTTATTTTTTTCTATTTTTTGAATTTTGTGAATAATAAGTTAATATGTATGAATATGTAATTACAGTCTTAAAAAGGTCTTTATGATGAGACGAAATATCGACTACTAAATAAATAAAGACAGTTTTGCTTAAGAAAACTAACAGTGGTGTTTTATTTTGGGTGTTAACCCCAAATGATATAGATTTGGGTTCACTGTTTGTTTTTATGGTTGATATTGCTAAAGTGATTGTGATTTATCACTTACGCAAATGTTAGATTGCATAGCTAGAATGATTAAGCTACCTGAACAAGCTTAGTAACAATGTTTAAATAATAAATTTATTATATATTGTTGTGTTTGTTATAATAGAAAGTATCTAAGTTTATTTTTTCGAAGCACGTTTATGTCCTACGGCATTACGCTAGATTATATTTATATTTTAACAGCTTATGGGCCCAGCACGCTTTACGTGGACGACATGGAGGTGTGCTGAAAGCTGTGGAGCTAGGTCGTGTCCCAGAAGCAGTGTCCGGTGGATCGGTAGATGTTGGATTGTAAAGGTTGAGCAGGTTCCGTTGATAATTATGCAGCTTAAAGAATACAGCAATATTAAGCTAGAAAGATGAGTATCGGTTGATCGGTTTTATGGAGACTTGCGTTGTGCAAGGAGAAGATAGAATGATAAGCACAGTGGCGTGGCGTGTCTATATCAGGATCCAATGGAGAGCAAAGGGAGCCTTGGTGCAGTGCGCTAGGTGAGGAGGGCGGAAAAGATTGCGTCTAACAAGCCACCTTGAATGACAAGGACATGAGTTGAGCCCTTTTTGATAGTTTTTGTGTAGTGCTGGTTCGCGGTACGGGCAAGGCAATACAGTGCATGCAGCGTTTGAATTTCGTTTCTTTCGACTAAGTTCATCAAGTGCATGTTAAAGTTATTGTATCGCAAGGGTGTATGTGTTGTGAGCAAGAATAAATGTGGTCAATATGTTGATTGAAATAGTCTCCCGAGACTTGCATTGGCCGTGACCTGCTCCGCAGCGAAAACAAGCTCGTTCAGTCGCACTGTAAGAAATGCGTCACGCACCGGTATAAGCTAGACAGTTAGACGAACTGCGACGTTAGCAATCTTGCGTGACCACCTACTCCATGTCTTTCTCCCTCTTCTTTTTGTTTGCAGGCGTGCATAAGTTTGACAGCTGGTCGTTCGGTGACACTGTGTAACTTTGTTACCGGTTCTTTGCAGTCTCTCTGATCGAATCGCGATTTTTCTCCTGTTCTACTGTTTTGATTATTATTTATATACGTACGTTCTTTTACTAAAAAGAATCAAGTTGATCCTTATGTTCTTAAATACATACAAAGCGAGATAGAGAAATTTGAAGTGTATCTTAATGTAACTCACAGAAGTAACGACATACAGTGAGTCTAGGAAAATAAAACTAATTCAGTGTTTTACTGTACTATCCGTACCTAGGACCCACGGTTATTTATTATATATGTGTTTAGTTTCAACAGCTTCAATAATTTAGTGTGCACTGTTGTATATAAGTGATATTTATTCCATATCTTCTCACTTTAGTACTGCTTAGTACCATGATAGAATAACTTCCATAAATATATTTTTCATGAATAAGTATTCGTACATGATACGTTAGAACGATTTACTGACAAATATTATGGGTAAATCCGGTGCTACGAAGCAGATGACAGATCTTTGACTGGTTTTAAGATATTAGAAGATACAAAGAATTTTTATATAATTTAAGGAATTAATGATAATATGCAATATTAAGATTGGAAGGAGCTGGAATAGTTCGTTGACATAAAAGTAAATGATGAATTGCTCAAACTTAATTCATGTTATATGCTAGATTGTTGGCAGAAAATTAATTATCTTTGACAAAATTTTTTCAAAATAGTTAAAGTTATGGAGATGGAAAGAAATAAGATCTTTAACCTGGTATCAAATAAGATATTCTGTCATGAATATAAATCTTCACACTGGATCGTCAAGTTAGATGTATAAAAATTTGATGAATTGATCATGGATCGAGAAGTTGGATACAAATCACTTAGTTATTTATTTTTGAAAACCAGAGGAAAATAAATGTTTATGAAAGCGCGTTAGTGCGTATGAACAAAAAGCTAGTTTAGAAAGATAGATACAATAAAAACAATATCAATGATTAAACTAATGCAATAAATAAAAGTGTTGATGTATTTTAATTTATCTATCTTGAGGAATACCCTGACTTATGCACGAAACGGAGGCAGAAAAACTGAAGAAATCTAGATAAAATAAAAGTAACAATTAAATACAGTTGGAAAATGGAAACCAGTCAAAAGTAAATTTACTAGAAAAGAGAAACAAGTAGTATTACTGACAAGTCCCTAAGCCAACGCATAACGTATAAAGAAGCCACTTGTTCTAAACATAGATTGGAGTGGAAAAAACCATGTGATGCCAAAGCTAGATTGATTGATATAAAACTGATTGATTGGCTAAAGGCGATTGGAAAAGATAGATCAAACATGATTGATTTTAAACAAATATGTGAGAAGAGAGGTTGAGCTAATGATGAATAAGAATATCACGCTATAACTTAATTCAGGAATCTTAAATGATATAAGATTGTACCAACACAGTAGAAATACTCGCCTGTCTTGCAAATGCAAGTCATTACATCAGCATTGGTCATAGTATATAAGTTTGACTTGAATGATTGGCAGCTAAACAAGTTAAAAAATCTTTATGTGAGTGCTAGAAGAGTATAAGTGTTCTGCAGAATCCAAAGAATACAGAGTTTTAAAATGAAGCACGCCTTACAAGGCCTAAAAATCAGCCCGAAAGATAGAATGACACATTCAAAGACGTGGTAATAAAACATAGGGAAAATCCCACGTGCTTGAACCTTGCTTTACTTAAAAGAAAAATAATAAGTTTTATATGCTCTTATCAGATGTTGATCACATATAAGTGGCTAGTCACGAGTTCGAAAGTTAATCAGATGAATAACAAGTTGAAGTTTGAATTTGAAACGACAGACATGGGAGAACAGAAAAATATTTGAGAATGTAAGTAAAGCGAGACAGATGCAATCAAACTATAACAGCCAGGGTACATAAATCAAATGTAGAAGTGCTTCGGTTACGGTGAGATGCATCCATAAAGAATAGCAAAAGTGATCTGTATAGAGAGTCGGTGGGATCTCTACAGTATTTGGCCAATATCGTTCGTCCTAACATAGCTTTAGCTAACAATGCCTAAGATAGATATCAAGTCAGTCACAGTAAGAAAAAACTATTGATGACTAAATAAGTTTGCCGATAAAACATAAAAAAGATCTGGGTATCAAGTAAGAAGGAAAGTCAGATGATTCACCAGAGTTTTTCTGATGCTATATCTACTGATTGCAAAAGTTCATTGACAACTAGTAAGATTCTAACAATATAATAAAGGTATAAAGTTGCTTGGAGGACACAAAAGTAGTCAAATGTGGCTTTGTCAACGTATCAGGCAGGATATGTCACTATGAGCGGGGCCTGCCAAGGGATGGTTCGTACATAAAACACCTTAAGTATGCCAAACAGTAAAGCAGCTGAAGCTAGTAAAAAAGTTAGTAAAATACCCGATAAATATCTAAAAATATGATTTTAGAAAGTGTGCAGATAGAAACATAATTAACGTTAGATGTTTTGAGTCGTAGCAGCAGATCATTAATGTGATCATCAAACTTCCGAGCTCTGAAACTCATGCTAGATAATTAAATATCATTAAAATTAATTCGGATTCTGTTCACAGGAATCAGCAAGCATGTTGATCAGTGCAGGCTTCCAAGGTAGTGTTGAGTATTGCTTGGTTTGCATGCTTTGCTAGCACTTCGTGGTGGCAGTGGCGGCTGCCACACCCAACAAGTCTGTGCAAGTAAGAAGAAAGAGCCGCGCAGCGGTGCACAGTATGGCGAAACAGACTTTATTCTATGAAGAAAATTGCACTGCCTGTGGGAAACCGATTGGAGTAGTTTTTTTTGAAAGTTGTAATTAAGGCCGCACAGAATAAAGGAATAGTGGTCTGGTCTAAAAAATGTATATAGGGGGGTTAAAACAACCCTTAAGGCAGAAGAAAATTGAAAATATATTATTTAACAAGTGATTCTTTCTAAAGTAATAACTTTCGATGCCAAACAATGTCAGAATCACAAAAATAAATGAAATATTAAATTAACCATTTTGAAGGATATGAGACTTTACAGGGATTGAAATTACACAAAACTACCCCTGAAATTGCAATTTGAGTATAAATTGTGTAGAATACATCACATTTCTCTTATTTCAAAAGTTATTCTCATCAAGGTCGGTGATTACAAATTTGCTGACGGATGTGAAAAATCCAAAATGGTGGATACAAAATGGCTACCAAAACTTTTTTTTTATCCGGATTTTTCTTGTAATTACGTAAGAAAGGGTTTCTACGACTGCTTTTAACACATGTACTGTCAGATTTTAAAAATTTTAAATGGCTCACAAAAAATGATAACTTAAAAAATCTAAGAGTCAATTACGTTAGTATATAATTTCGTACAAGGGTCTTCTTAGATTGCTGATCAATCAGATTAATACAATTTTTGAGGGTAAACAAAATATGTATGTCAGACAATTTAAGAATACTTCACACTCTTGATATCATGATGTGCGGATTGTTGTCGGGGTTTAGATTACAAATTATTTGTCTGATCCAAGTAATGATCAATGATGGACACAATGTTGCCAAATAGAAAAAAAAAACTATTTAATAATATTGTTACTGAAGGAAACAACAGCTTTTAATCAATAATTTCCGATTACAGGCTATTTTTGTATGTTATTATTATTGAATATTTATCTCATAGTATTCTGTTTGGTGTCAGTTCAAATAAATATTTCTTAAACCTAAATTAAGAAAACATATATATTACAAAGTAATAAATATGTACTCTTCATTGGTCGTAACATGTTTGGATATCAATATTTATTTCTTTGGAACAAACAAAGGTTTATTTAAATTATATATATGTATTTATTTGCTTCTTATAAAAGTCTTTGTCATTTCATTAAATTTTCATGTAAAATCGAAAAGTTTAAGGAACGAATAATAACTGTTTCTTTATGAATGATAAATATTTATTTACCTATGTTATAATGAGTCTAAAAATTAGTAAATATTTTTTAATAAAAAAAAATTTATCGTGGAATAATAAATCTGTACAAGTTGTAAGCACAAGCGTACCTGATTTTAATAGACATTAATTTGACACAACGAAAGTTTTAGTTAGTCTGAAAAAATACATTTATTTATTAATAACAAAACATGTATTAAAAAGTATTCTTACAAACAAAATATTTAATTTGAAAAAAATTTATGTACACGATCCCCATTTTTTTTTCAACGTAGGTTGTAATAAAATACAAGCGGTTTTCATCACTGATATAACAGAACTCAGCATAAACTCATAATTATCCAACGTAAATAGTCATTATATTCCATGTATAAAAGTACAATAGAATATTGAGACAATAATAATAACATAGTGTATGCTTGATTATTTTTAGAAATATAACAGTAAATTCGTATTCTACAGCCCGAAGAAAGATTTTTACAGATATTTTAAATACAAATGATTTTTTTTCCCTTTTTGTCAACATTGTGTCCACAATCAAGCATTATTAAGATGGGACAAATTATTAGTAATCTTAAACTCCGACAACAATCTTAAATCCTGATAATAAAAATGTAAGGCATTTTTAAATTTCACGACGTACATAATTTGTTTGCCCTCCGAAATTTCATTTATCTGATTAATCAGCTATCTAAAAAGACCCTTGTACGAAATTATGTACCGAATAAATTGATTCTTAAATTTTTTAAGTCGTCATTTTGTGTGAGCAATATTAAATTTTGCAAATCTGACACTACATGTGTTAAAAGCAGTAGTAGAAACACTTACTCACGTAATTACAAGAAAATTAAGGATAAAAAAAATTTTCAATAGCCATTTTGTAATCGCCATTTTAAATTCTCCATATATGTCAGTGAATTCATAATCAGTGACCTCGAAAATAGTTACGTCGTATACAAGAGAAATGTGACGTATTCTACACAATTTATACACGAATCCCAATTTTAAGGGTACGTTTGTGTTATTTTAACCCCTGTAAAGCCTCATATCCTTTTAAATTGTTTTCATTAAATATTTCCTTTTTTTTAGATCCTCACATCGTTTTGCATTAAAAGATATCACTTTTAGAAGATAAACTTTGTCAGTATATATTTTTAATTTTTTTCCTGCCTTAAGGGTTTTTTTAACCCCCATGAATACCTTTTTTCCAGGACGGACCACTTTTCTTCGATTCTTCAGCGCCTCATCAAGAACCTTCAAAAAAAATTATTTAAATCAGTTTACCACTGGCAGTAAAATTTCATTTGTGGAAAAAAGTCCTTCTTACCACATTGTGCGGTGCCTCTTGCTTCCACTACTTCACTTCTCCTTCGTCTGTCTGCCCGCTTGGTCGTGCTCTTTTATCAATCTGTCCTTGCGTTTTAAATTACATATGATATAGATTTGGATTTACTGTAAGTTTCCGTTGTTAATTATACTAAAATGATTGTGATATATTACATAAGCATATGTTGGATCATCCAGCTGGAAAGATTAGGCTAGATAAACAAGCATAGTGTAACTAAGTGTTAATAATAAAGTGTATGTATGTTATTGTGTTTACTACAATATAATGTGTGTAAGTTTATTTGCCCAAAGCACTATCATCTCTCACGGCATAACGCTAGATTAAATTTATATTTTAACAATTTAAGCTTTTAACAATGTTTATTTAAACATTATTTATTGTATTAGCCGTCAATGTGAAATTTGCTTTTCTCTAGTTTTACCTACTTTTTGATACTTTTTAATTATGTGCGTATACCTATGTCCGTATTACCTGCGTATACTAAAATTATATTTTCTTTTTCTATTTGTGTTGATCTTCCGGCACTGTTCTGGCCATTGCAGTGGTTACGATAAATTCTCACAATATTAATATGTAAACAGTTTTGTAATACATCTTGGATAAATGCATGTTCCTTAAAATACAGGACACGTCTGACATTTAAACAATCTTTCTTCCTACTATCTGACGCTTTCTGAAACTTGCCTTATCAGAGATTAACTTCAATTCTTATTCATAGCTTCTCTGGAATATAAAGTATTTTTTCATATGAAAACATCATGTGCAGCAGAATCACCATTGATGCAGAAGATATGTGGACTCTGCTATTCATGATTCTATCGTTAAAGTGCCAAATGCTATTAAATACATTTTTTTTAAAAACAGCTGTTAGAAATTGAAACTTCATATTCCTGAATAAAATCCACACCTCTAACCAAGTAGCATAACAAAAATTTATAGAATCAAATTGGAATGATGATATTCCAATATATTTTTTACATGATAATGTATTTTCCCTAAATGTTATTGGAAAACTACAATATACCTGTAAAGTTAAAACTTTTTAAACACTGAAAGAATGTAAGAATTATATCGATGCTCAGTACTTGTATACTTGTCTACATAATTGTACGGTTGCATGATCTTTATAAAGGTGGAATAACTTAATAATATGTTTTCAAAATGATCTTCAGATCTTGACATTGACTTATGCAATAGAACTAAGGTCAAACACATGTTCAAGACAAGCTCAAAAAGTCAGTTATTTAAAGCTTATACCAAACCCTTGCATTAATAAAAATTCGACCAATGAAAGAGATATTTCAGCTTTTTTCTCCTGAATCCTTTGTGTATAAACTTATTTTCCTGCTGTCTATTATTGTCTTGTGCATTTTCAATATTAAGATAAATTTATTTAGCAACCACTGTCATTATTTCAACAGATAAAGGTAAACTCGGATTCACTTAACGGCCATCTTCAATTCATTTGGGACAATACTGAAGAGAAGTGGATGAATAATTCATTTTCTTTGACTTACAGCGGTCAAAATATGGATTTAAAGTATAGTTTGCTTACACCTCGATTCTCAGAAGAGTATACTTTACTAGTTATGGCCAAGTATAATGTCGGTACCGAGGAGTATAGTCAAATTGAAGCAGACTTATTCTATCCTATGAAGAAAAAGTTAGGATCAGCTCACATTGCATATAAAGGGATAAACAATATGTATGGAACGATTAATACAAGTTTATTCACAAAAAGCTACCAAAACATTCACTGCAAATTTATTTTTTCTACCAGCTTGTAAGTATTTTATTGTAATACTATCATAAAAACCCATAGTAACATCAACTTAGCTGTAAGAAAACTAAACATTAATTCAAAAAATCATTCTGTCAATGAGAAATAGCAAGCTCTTAAAAGGTGACGATCAAGTTTTTTCTACCTTGTACCAAGAGAAAACTAAAATATCTGCCATCCTACAGGTACATACGTAATACTTTATCAACAACATAGCCCTTAGCTAAGTTTTTGGTACAACTGGCATGCTGTGGTCTTGCTAAAGTATCACTCATAACCCTGTGCAAAACATGTGTGTTACATAAGTTACACGAATCTTATAGCTCACCGGGCAAGCCTAAATAGTTGTGCAGCTCACTTAATTCTTTAGATTTTACTTTGAAGATGACCTCAGTATAGAATCAAGGTTATTCACAGGTGAAATTGAGTTCATAGTACAAACACTATTTTTGACACCCGATTCAAAAAATAGGTCGAAATTCACGCCTAGACATATATGACATAATTATTTCTGAACGCCTTTCAGAGGTCATTAAAGATCAAAATACCTTAATGGTCACTTAAACATATCTTTTGGGGCAGCACCAATCAAAGAATTACATTTAAAAAAGTTTTAGATCTAAACAGGAAAAATAAATTTTGACCTTACTCATAGTCTTTAAGGTAATTTAAAGCTTCAAATCAATTGTTTAACTAATTATGGATCTTTGGTGATCATCATAATAACATTGAAATAAGTTATTCTGAATTAGAAAAAAATGTCATTTTTTTGTTTTAGCATTTTGACCTTGAAACAGCCTCTAAAGATTTCTTACAAAGATATTATCAGTGATTATATAGGCGTGAAATTTATCGCCCCTTTGAATATAGAGTCAATAATAGGTATCTCTGTAAAAGATTTAATATTATCTCAAAATAACATCAAAGGTCTCTTTCAAAGTCCAATTCAACGTCACCAAATTATGTCTCGTACTACACGTAACGACCTCTGTAAAAGTTATTTTTTAATAGTGCCACCTCTTACTAGATGTTTGAATATGTCATTTTGGATAAGGTGCACTATTTATGGTTGATTTTGCTAAATCTGAAATAGATAATGTCCTAAGCTCGTGTGCACGTGCTTAGGCAAGATGCATGAATGTAAAGGACTATGATTATGTAGAAATCGGCGAGCTATTTCTGATCTAATCATGAAATAAATTTTCAAAGCCGTTTTGGGTATAAATTTTTCCAAAAAGCGGTTGAAATGTCCTTTTCGGCTACTGTCTCTTTTGAATTATTTCCCCTTTCCACCCTCAGTGCACGGACATAAAGCTTATATAACTAAAGTCCGAGTACGCGTCAAGCACTGTAGGTGAATATCTACTTGTTACCATCGGTATTAAATCCAAATTTCATTATTAACATTCTGAGAAGTCTGCATACATTTCGTCCCTAAAGTACAGTCAAAAAGTAGTGCATTGCACTGTGGGCCATGACAACAAGCCTGAGTGGTTTAAAAGAACTATACGATAATGGATTCTACAATTTAACAGTACAAGCAATAAGTAATACCATTATCAGTGCTTATTCAAAACTTCTCGGCCAACGATGGCTTAAACTTTTGCATCATGCGAGGATTAAGGTTTCTGTCCTTTCCGTCCATCGTCGTCCTCGAACATTTTTATTTTAACGTACAAAATGCGCACTTTCTTTAAGACTATATGATGACAAAAAATTATACTTGCAGTAAAATTTAACACTGTGCCTACAAGTTGTACTAGCTCTCCAAAGATATTCGTTTATATCTTTTCCGTCTCCCTCAATATTCTAGGTGTATCTTATTCTTATTATATACAGCAGAACTTCGCCAAACATTTTTCTCAATACTGTTGGGCTAAAAAACAGGACACACGTTTTGGCTTTTAGACCAAATAGCCTTTTTTCGTAAGATATATCCATTAATATCAATTATACTTCCAACATAGTAGTACACACTATTAAAGGTGGTCTAAATAGATTAAATAAAAGCTGTAGCAAAGTTTTATCGTTTAAATAAAAATTTCTTGATATTTGTTTCACTATTAAATGTTAAATCGGTTCCTACAATAATGTATAATTTCCCGGGATATGCACAAACTTGTATTTTTAGCGATTACTTATAATTTCCTTTCAACAGCTGTAATTGTAAATCGGTAGTACTAAATTAAAGAATATTTACGTTAACTCATAAAAGTTGATTCCAGGGTACCTCTAACTGATGTTAGGATATTCTAACTATATAAGAAGCATACACACACATACTAGAGACAGACGTACTTTTTTCGAAAATGGATAATTCACTTTTACAAAATGTTGTATATCTTTGCTCAAAAATCTTTGTAGTGAAATGGTATTGAACGTTAAAATACAATATAATAAAAATGTTTCAAGCGTTTTTTTTAAAGTTATTTTTAGAGTCGTTTTGAGTCAGTTTGAGTGCAAAAGCCCTATATTTATTTATTATTCAGGTGATTTTTGCGTTACTGGCTTACATAGCATCCAAGGCAGGGGCTATAAAGTACGAAGAAAATCAAACAACCTTTTTGATTAAGCAAACTTTTCCTCGTGTAGGATACACTTTTTTTTGAAACTTACGCATGTACAACATAAACTTTAGTATTTGAAAATAACAATCGTATTACACTCAGAGAAATTTTCTATAAAATTTATAGTGAATTTCTAGAAAAAAGTGTACAGAACGGTAATTGCGAGACTGAAGTGTCGGTAAGGGTTTTTTTAACTAAGATATAAACTTTTTACGGTTACAGAACGGTAAAAATTATTGATCACCCATCGAAAATTCCCCTAATAGAAAAGTGTCTGCAGCAACACAATTTTTCACAATGTCAAAATCAGTTAAAAAAAAAACTAGTTTATAAAAAATAAGAATCCACATTCACTTTTCTCTATATAGATTTTTAATTCTAATATAACTTGTCAAGATAAAAGAACAAAGCACTTGTGGGACTGCCAGAAAAAGCTACTCTTCTAAAGAGGAAGATAAAATTATAAGCTAATAAAAGCATAGCAACCTGACATCAGCTTAGTTGACGTACATCTCTTAAATCGTAAGTGTACAAATCAAATATCCACAATTATCCATAATAAATTAAGTAAGTTAGTCGAAGAGCAGGACTATGTAATTTAAAAAAAATCATGTTACGAAACTGTCTAATATGTGACCTAAAATTGCAATTTTCAGGGCTACCTCTTAAAAATTGCGGTCGTACAAAGAATGATTGAACCATACATAAATAAGTGCCATTAGTAGACTAAACAATGTATCTAATGTAAAGATAAAAATCTAATTGAGTCAAAAATTCCAGCCAATTCAACTTTATCTTTAATTGAAATAGTACCACGAGAATTTGTGATATTGATTACAACATAGCAACAAAACTTTTCTAAAACGTTTATTTAAAATTTAAAAACGTCTTTAAAGCAGTAAAAAGTCCATTGCTGAGCTGAGCATGAGTTTAAATGAAACGTTTTAGAAACGTTCGAGAATGTTTCTAAAACGTACCTGAATGTAGTGCAAATTTCGGTGAAAAAACAATATTTTTATTGGAGCAATACCTTAATTCATGAAAAATAACAGTACGTGTAAAATTAAAAATATGAAGAAAATAAGTCATGTTGCCAGGGACACGAGCTAGGACTGCCAGAATAAAAAGCAAGCATATACTATCCACTTTGTCGGAGTGAATAAGATTTTTTCTCTATAAAGAAAGGTTATTATAAGGTACAACTACCATTATTTATGTTTTTCAAACTTGCAACTTCATTTATACAGATATAAATCTTCCAAATATTTTCCTAATGTGACAATATACTAACTAATCATGATGTATGAAATCTCTATTAGATTCAAACTCAATATAAAAGTAGAACATCGCATTGAATCCCAAGAGCGAACCTAAGACAAAAAATTGTATTTATGAGCGATAAAAATGTTTCTTAATATATAAGTAAAGTAAGTAAGTAAATTATCCCAGCCCACGTTTGTTTTCCCATAATTAAGTTGTATAGATGCTCAACAAAAAAAGCTGTTTTTGTACCCTATATCGTCGTAATGTATATTATGCTGTATTTTATCCACTCACGTCAAGTTAATAACGAGGTTGATAAGATACTCGCTTCTCATCCTAGCAGGCCTGGTTCATGCTCCAGGATCAGCGATTTTTTCCTGATTGTTTAAACTTTACTTTTATTGTTGTTATTATTTATGATTTTCGGTATTGCTGAGTTAAAAAAACAAACAAAAATTTTCCTAAATTTGCACAAAATTCAGTTATGTTTCAGAAACGTTTTCGGAAACGTTTCTGCAATTTGTGCTGAGCTCAGCCACTGACATTGCACGGTTTTGAAGATCTTTTCAAAATGTTACTGAGCTCTTGGGATAAACGTTTGTAAGTTTAAAATTAAACGTTTTAGAAACATTTTGGAAACGATTCGTGCTATGTGCGTTGTATGATATCCATGAATTCTTGTTGTCCTATTTAAAGCAAAGATAATGTATAACTGACTGGAATTGTTGACTCAATTATCTTTTTATCTTTGGACTATGTGAATATTTAAGTTTCAAATGGAATATACGTATGCATTGTTTGATCATCTTTTGTACAACTGTAATTAATATGTAATTAATAATACAACTTGGTAGCCACGAATATGACATCATAAGGTTGCTCAAATTTTGGACAATTTTTTGAAATAATTTGATACATGAATAGTCATGATCTTTGACGAAGTTTCTAATTTATCATGGCAAAAATATCCTGTTCTGTTAATGTAATTGTTTTATTCAAAATTTTCAAAAATTAGTTCTGCAAGACCTCACTGTTTTTGTAATACTTATAGCAAAGACATATTTAAGAACAGAAGTAATAACATTTTTCGAGCTAATAATATCGTATTGACTAGCTACGTTATTAGCATGGGCAATCCTATTTTCTATATCAGAAAACCTATACAAGTGGTTATTTTTCGCTTATTCGGATTTCCCTTCGAGATACAGCGTGTTTCATTTATTTAAAGGATGTATCGTCATGGAATCATGTCTCATTAGTTTTTGTACATCCATATCAATATTCTTGACGAGCTGTAATTTTTTTGAAAATTTTTACCACTATTATATCATGATATATCCAAAACATGAAAGATAGATGTTATGTTTAAAGTAAATCGTAACCTCTGTATTAGTTCGCCTTGATATATGTGTGCTATAGAAAACTCGTAAAAATGCTTACTTCCTCTTCAAGATTTAGCGTGCCTTCTGATTTTAAGTTTATGCTTTCACGAAAGAATTTTAAAGTAAATCGGGTACATCTGCTTTATAGATAACCAATTTTCTTTTTTTTTTTAATTTTTGTCATTGATTCCATGAAGATATAGCTAAAATCTGAACTGTGCTAGTCTTCGTATGGACATAGTAATATATGTGTACTATGGAGCCACAGCCAGCAACGCTAAACTGGTATATGTTACGATGGCAATTCAAACATCCTGTCGCCTGCGGCACCAAGCCTTCCGTTACACTCACTAGATGGCCAACCCTCCAAACCACTTTCCCACAAGTGTACTAAAAACCTCTACCATACAAGTTTAAAATATATCCTGCTTTACGCTGGCTGAAGTTTGATACCTAACCTCTATAACATGGGTTTTCTTGTATCTGGGGGGTCGTGTATTAAATTCCCGTCAGAATAACACCGGCCAGAATTTAATACCTAACCCCTTCATCATAGGTTTTCTCGTTTCGAGAGTTCGGGTATCAAATTCCGGCTAGCGTTACGGTTTTTTTCGATAACCCACAGCGGAACGCCAAGAAGTGCCATTAGAAGCATAGCTTCGAAAATAAACATTATTTTTCAAAAACGAGAAAGTAATGGGGTTTTAAACAAAAATGGCTGTATCTCTGTTAATTATGCTCAAAATTATTTTAAACTAGTCATGAGTTAGCGTCACCGATGTGTAACTTAAAATGTATTTGTTTATTTATATTAATTAAATATTTAACTAGAAATATGGAACACACGGTTTACAAAACACGTAAACTTTTACGAACAAAAGTGTTTAGGAAGTTTTTAGCTTAATAAAAGTTCTGGCGATGAAGTTGTGCATCAATGTTTGAAAAATATTATCTAAAACTTTCAAATCGATGCACCCGGAAACAGCTGAGATAGAGAAATTTTTATAATAACGTGTACAGTCGATACACACGATGAGCTATTACTGGCATATAGCATACGTCTAGCCTGACCCACATCAAGACGCTATTAAATACGTTTGGCCTTGCACGTATTAGAGTTTTAAAAATTATGCATTTGTTATGTTCGTCTGTGCTTTACATTGCTAACGTTTCACACCAAATAGTCCCAGTTGCCGGTTGACAACAAGACGTATAAATTTTCATCTTATAATTTCTTTTTTTGCTTTCTTCTGCTCCAAGCTTCCATTGGTAAAGCCGCTGAGTATGATATTCAAAAGAATTTTTTTGACTGGCTCGGTATTGAGTCAAGCGTAAGCATGTGTAAAGGTAAGTTTTCATCGCATACTTATGCCTGACAACAAAATAATCCGTACAAAGGTCCAAAAGGGGACAATCAGATAATTCGGTGCTTATGCCAGTTATTTTTGATTGCCAACTAACCCTATGAACTAACTATATCAATCGCACCAGTGCAGTACAATGTTAAGCACAAACCTACCAATTTCAGTAATTCCAGAAAGTTCACCTTTGTCTTAGATTGCTAACGTACCGAGCTACAGGGTCTAAATTTTCAGTTGAGGACGGGAAAGATCTACTGTGATCGTACGATTCCCTTTTATTTTCCTTTTGCTCCGTGCTTCTGTAAGTAATGCTGTGAAGTGTAACTCTTTACAAATGTCAGATGTGCTTTGTATTAAGTGACTCGTATGCATGCGCAAGTATGATTTTTTACCATGCATACACACTTGCCTAATGAAATAATGATACCTACAAATATATAATAGGAAATAATAGAATAATTTCTTGATAATATTTTCTTACGTTAAGTTTTGTTCTTCTGGTGATTTATTGTAAATTTATAAATTAAAAGTTGTATGTCGGAGAAATAATGCAGGTCAATTATTATGACTACACATGTATCAAAGGAACTAAAAACGATAGAATTAAAAGAGAAAAGATATTGAAAAATCAATAAACAGGATTTTAGAATAATTGATAAAGTGATTGAAAATTCGAACCGAAAAAAATGGATGTAAATAAATAATGTAGCATTAGAGAATCATTTTAAAATTATGTAAGCAGATAACAATGAGCTTTTTAAAGGAAAAAAAAACGAGTATAGAAATCGACAGCAAAGTCTGGAAGGATTTTGACAAGGATACATAAATCATTGAATTTTAGAAAGTTCCAGGATGGGCGGGGGGGGGGGGGGGGGGGGTGAGAGGGGGGGGGGGGGAGAAAGTGGGGGGG
>JAPYYV010002248.1:0-21334 GCA_030522625.1 Copidosoma aretas | reverse complement strand
TACTACTACTACTACTACTACTACTACTACTACTACTACTACTACTACTACTACTACTACTACTCCCCTCCACGGTATGCGTTACCTTGTCGTTGATCATGCTGCTTGCAGCCTAGGTCGGGTGAGGGGGCTTCCACACTAACGGCATACCAACTAGCCATGTATAGAGGTAAGTGGCGGTGAATACATTACTCTCACATACACACACTCCACTGTCACTGAAGTGGCGGGACTTGGTGGGATTCTCTTTTCTGAGTTGTCGGGGCCTTGCTACTTGTGTTTGATATGGGAGCTCCGGGAGGTGAGGCCAATGCGGTGACCCGTATGATACTGGGATACTACTGCTTAAAAGGCTGTACGTTTTGAAATAAAAAAGACTCGATGGGCTAGACTATACTGGCTTACTGACGCTAAAGAGACTATATGGTGGCTTTTTTCATAAAGCATTGCAGGAACCAGCTGGTACCGGGCTCTGGGATCGCAATAGGGTGGCTCGGTACTGGCGATTCGGGGAGATGGACCCTACCGGCGCTGCTGCTGACCACAATCACCACTCCATCACACTAACAGCATTTTCAGCAATATAACGCAAGGTGATTTGGAGTACATGGCGGGCAGAGGGGCTTAACTTCTACAGGAGAGGGCAGAGAAGCCTGGCCTTGTTAATGCTGCTAAGATGGCGCTTGAAAAAACTCTTGAGGATATCCGTGTTAAATACGCTAATACGGCGAAAGTAGTCCAGGAAGGCATAGCGTCCGCCCTTGAGAGTCTGAAGAAAGCAGAAGACAGATGAGCACTCAGCTCGGAGAGGGAGAAATCCTTTTACCGACGTATAGAGGACGACTTCAAGTCTGTTTGATGGCGAAGTAAAAGAAGGGAGGAAGTCTGGGAGCAGGTTCAGAGGATAACTCAGAAAATGGCACTGAAAGAAATAGACAGAGCTAAGCGTGTAAGGAGTCCATCGGAGAGCCCAAAAGGATATGCTAATACGCAGCAACAGAAGAAGAAGCAGAAGAAGAGCAAGATATCCGGAAAGGAGCCAAATAAGATGAATCTCATGAGCCAGATCGACCATAAACAGAAGATTTTTTTTTAGTGGGTATTCGGTGGTCTAATAAAGAAATAAAAATCGATCATTGCACACGTGCTACACTACTGCTGTCCCTGCGGTGTGCGTAAATGCATTTACCCTCCCGGCACGAAAAAAAAAAAAGAAAAAAAAAAAACTACTACTACTACTACTAGTATTACTATATCAGCTATCACTTTTTGGACTATTACTATTACTTCTGCTATCACTCCTTCTACTACTACTCCTACTACTACTTCTATGACCACCTGTAATTCTAAGCCTACGGCTACTATAACAACTACTACTCATAATAAGCCTACTACTTCTACCACTCTAATACTGCTGCGACGGCTTTTAGTACTACTACAGTTACTACTAGTACTTCTATTTTTACCAGTTTTACTACTACTACTACCACTTTTACTACATTTACTACTACTACCGCTACCTTACTTATAATGATACAGTTATACTTAAAAACGTTTTTAAAATTAAAGAACGCTCTATATATTGAGCCGGTGCTCGCATCCAAAAGTATACACAAAATTTTTATAGTCACAATTGACCCGCTCGACTATGAATTTAGAGAAAATTTTAACCCAAGAGAAATAGAAAAAGATGACCCATGTGAATTAGCATCCTTACGTGCAAAAGATACTGAATTTTGCTAACCTACGTTTAATAATGATAAATTGGCTACAGTTTTAGCAAAAGAGCAATAAAAAGTATACTAGTACGTATGTACATTTACAGTCAGTACCAACCATACGCTTCTAAAGCATTTCCATACGTCTCAAAAACCATATCTTCATTCAACAAGACTAAAAACTGAATTGCATGGCTATGAACTCGATTTCATTTACAAACCCAGTGAAGCAAACAAAAGTCTGTACATCCTAGTGAAAAATCAAGTACTTTAGGAAAAAAGAACAATCCTGAACTACCATGCCAAAAACTATGCAAATTGACAAAAAACCAGAGGAAGCGGGCATCAATGACACAAGTGCACCAACAGCCAGAATATCTAAAATCCGCACGAGAAGGAATATGAAGATAATAGGAAGGGACAGGAAACTATAAATAGAAATTTTATGTTCCAATAGATCAGACGACATGAAAAAAGAACAAAAATCCCGGGGAAAGGACAATGAAAAGAGATCGTCAAAATCAAATAGAACGACAAAAAAAATAGCATTTAGAGTGAATAAAGTGGCAGGATCAAAAGGTAGGCCACACAAAAATGTAGTACAAAAAAAGAGAAAAAATACACAAAAAGCCTTTTTATCGACAGCTGTAAGCAGTTCTGACGGAGAAGTTTTTCGCATAGACCGCCCCATGATAAACTAGTATATGTATACTAGAAAGAAAAAACGCAAAAAGGCATAAAATTTACCATCATGATACTTATACAACTGGAAGCATTACATGAAAATCCACCTTAGGCTTATGAATGCCAACATAACACACTACGCAGAAAACCTACGAAATTTTTCATTACACCAGAACAAAAGGAAAGCCTAAAAAAAACTTATAGCATATTGCAATGAAAAAGCGTCAAAAGATGATCTAGTTAAAGATGCGTGAGACATAATAGACCATTTAGGCTAGCAGCTAGCTTTAGCAAGCTTAGCATAGAAGGCAGCTACCAAAGAAAATAGTTTTATAAAAAGAAGTAACACCTCAGAGAAAATACGTACAGTAACAAAGGCACTCAACGGAGGAAGAAGGAACAAGAGTGACGAGGGTATAGCAGAGGGACAGAGGCATGTAGCAAAGCTCGAGCAGAGAACAGAAAACTGCTAGTACCGATAGGGACAGAGACCATCGGAACGAGATAAGCATCAGAAAAACGGATACAGCCAAAGGACTGTCAGACGTAGTAACATGCAATCAATACTTTATTGCTCATAAGATAAATTTTAAGCAAAATTCAAGCTTGACATCAAACAAAAATTTTTTGACAAATAGCATGGGCTCAGAATATATGTAAAAAACGCAGATGCTACTACGGATCAACATCAGAGCAAACAGATAGAATGAAAGGATTATACTCCAGACCCATCTTAACTGACCTGAAAAGTCGATAAGGGATCCAAACAACTGTATCAACTTTACAGACAAAATCAGCACCTTCTACAAAAAACAAACAGAAAATAAGGAATTTTATAGGAATATACTTAATGAAAGAAAATTAGCCACTATACAGGATAAAATATTCAGCGATGACACTAAAGAAATAAATCAAAAAGAGAAAGGTAATGTTTTAATTTCCGATTAAGAAAATAAAAATAAAAATTTATTCTTGTTGAAGTCAGAAATAATATTTGAAAAATAGGTGGAACCTTGTGAAGAATAAATCGGATTGGATAGTTTACCGACCAGCTCAATAGGGAGCTTCCAGTAAACTGTCTCATGACTGTCATACAATTTTATTTAGAATTAATCTTCTAACCAAAGAAATTCAACAAACCTTATAAAACTACGAATAGTTATATACGAGCCTGAGTTTAAAAAAAACCAAGCGCTCTATATCTTAACATAGTAAGTTTAGGGGTAGTGCATGAATATTATTTTCCTATAGAAGAGTATAAAAGACCCTTATCTGAAATACAAAATCGGATAGAAATAAACTTTCATAAATTCTAAAGAGAACATAAGAGATTAATTCAGTCACCTTCATATCCTTAATAACCAATTAATACGAAAAATTACCTATCATATTAACAAAGACAGTACACGAAACATTAATAAAAAACCTCCGAAATCAGTGGAAAATGCAATATATAAGCAATTTTACGTGTTCTAAAAAAAATAGAAGTAATAAAATAATAGATATATATAAATTAAGTGAAATTAAATAATTCTAACATGCATCAGCACTTGCAAACCTACCGGATTATAATAATTGAAATAAACAAGGTAAACTTTACTGCTGCAAGAGAAACTATGAGCCAGACACATATAAGCACGTGAAAAATAAATGAAATAAAATTATGAATCGAGGAGAGACAGATGGTTAGAAAACGAGTAACCAGAGAGAAGAAAAAAAAAAAGGAGCAACAGAGGGAGCTTGTAAGCGAAGAATGCATAATGTCTTCACCTTGACTCACTTCTACAAACGAACTGGACACGATGTCATCAGAAAGCGGCAGAGCAGAAAGCAGGCGCCTGAACAGGGCATTAGTAGAAGAAAGCCGTAACCGTATTTATTAGAAAGGTAAGAGACTAGACAATTAGAGCTCACTCGAAAATATAGGATACATAGAGCACGACTCCTACGGGACACATTGCCATGGGCCAGAAAAGGCGCCTCACACTCAATCCTGTTAAAATTAAAGAAAGTTGTGGATCACAATCTATACCCGTCGACAATCTAACGTTTTGCAGCATAACAGATAGAATCCCTGACACAAACACTATTAACACACTTTATAATTGTGGCTACCTAAACAAAATAATATTAAATAACGAGACAAAAGCAGTTTGTGACGTAAAATTATCAGGACTAAGCAAAATATACGTTATTTGCATGGACGTAACAACACACTTGTATGATTCAGCACTAAAATCAGATATATAAATGCGGTGGAAGGCCCTCAACACTGTTGACATACAAAAAATGTAATACAATTGGAATAGAAAGAGACTAGAAAATACTGAATGTCAATCGGTGGTCCTAGTCGAGAAAATTATCTAAGGATCTCAGAATAACGGCTATACTTTACGTTAATACACTGGTAGTACCACCTGCAGACAAGTGAATTAGGGTAATTAAAAAATACCATTATTCGACAATTTAAGTGCGTAGGGGCATCAACAAAAAAACACAGCAGAATTTCGGAAGACCTTTACTGGTAAAACATAAGACCATTATTGGCAAATACAAGACCCAAAAAATTCATTCTTGTTTGCGCATCTAGTGTCGTAGAGTTCTTTTAAGCCCTATTCATTTTTTTTAGAAATTTCTCTTGAGAAAAAAAACTGAATTAAGTAGATTAAGGTGTTTAAGACTGAGTCTCATAAAATAAACCTCTTATAATGTCAGTAAATTGCCTGAAAATAGCAAAATAGGCCAAAACAGGTTTTTATACACTAAAACGAAAGTTCTATACATAAAATATGTGCAATAAAAAGTCTGACGATACTTGTTGCGTTAGTCCCGAATCGAATTAGTAGTATTTCTGCAAATTACAAAATACCGCTATTTGAACCGTGTTATAAAAAAATCAACACTGGTTCTTTTACCTATTAAGGGCTAATATTTAAAGGCAATCTTCCTATAATAAAACTTAAGGTATGCAAAAAATTTCGCAGTGATCTTACTTGTAGTTTTGGCAAGCCATCGTGTTGAGCACAAAAATCCCTTTTCGACAAATATCTGTAAAAAAGTTTCGGGACCACAGAGGATAATTTTTAAAATGCACTCTTATATCTCAAGAGTTTCTGTACCACCTAAACAGAGAGTGCTCTTACAAACAAGTTTATAGCGTTCTTTAAAATTATATAAAAAAAATTTATCTGATAGAGGAACGCCCTTTATGAACGAAATCTTGGAATAGTTGGGGATAATATTTAAACTTAAAAAAATTGGAAGAACTGCTGACCACCCTTAAAGTGACAGAGCAATAAAAAGTTTGTACCACGTCTGGACAAGATATTTAAGAGTATATCTTAGTACATCGAAAAACTAGGACTTGTTGTTGCCGCTTGCCATGTTGACACTAAATACCTTAGAACACAAGATTACAGGCTGTGCACCATAGAAACTTATATTTGGCTAATGAGAAAAACTCCTATCAGGCTTTTAATAGACGAAGAACAGACGAATCTACACGGAATTATTAACACAACTTGCACAGACACTCACACAGTTAAAAACTCTAGCAGCAATGACTTCGGTACAAAATAAATACTAGTTCAAATATTATTATGACAGGTAGTCCAGGAAAACTTTCTACGGAGGGAGAATCCGTTTTCATCCTTAAACAGCCATTGAAAGGAAAATACGATGCACGATACATAGGCCCCTACAAAATTATTGAAATCCACTACACGAACTATAACATAAAATACAAAAAAAAAACGACAAAATTTAAGACACACGTGGTTGTCAAGATTAAAAAGAATTGCATTCTAAGGACACATTTATCGCATGAAAATCCCAACGAGTAGACAATAAAGTAAAAAGAAAAAATTATTCGTGTTGATACCATCAATATATACTTAAAAAAAAATTCTTATTTTTATTGTGGCCCTTCGACGCACAACAAAAAAAACCTATGCACTAACAAAATCAAACAGAAAGGGAACATAGGGATAAAATGACAATAATAATAATGATATCTTATAGACAGCAGGCTTCTAAAATAAGTAAACTAAGTTACATGGAATCAGTAATAAGAACATGCGATGTTAATATTGAAAATAGAAATAGTACAAGAATAAACATATAAGTATACAAAATGCACATAAGTAGCGAGTGTACACTACCTAAACACGAACAATAAATTGAATCTGCGGTTATAGATAGACAAAAAAAAGACAAGAAAACGATTTTGAAGACTTTTTCTTGAGATATCGTTGGCACAAATTCATCCTAAGTATCCAAGTAGATTTAATAATGTATACAGTCTTACCTTCGACGCAGAAAAGTCATGCTCATAGAAAAAGCCTTATAGAACAAGAAAAATGTATAAAAATATCGTTTGTACTTATTTTGTCCAATTTTATCAATTAGTGTGCAGATGCAATAAAAAAAGAGCCATTTAAATCTTTTAGAATCAAATATTTATATTGTGCATAACCTAACATACTAATTTTTTCATCCAAACCCAAGTATTTCCATAATTAATCCATCTTTGACTTGCATAAGCCCGATCACCGCTTGTTTTTAACCGTAGTATCCCAAGGTGAACATCTACCGTTAGCAATAGCCAATTCTGGAATGCCTTTATTAGCCTAGCATATAGATGGGCATCTATCGGCCACAGCAGACAGTAGAACACTCGCTGATCCTAGACCCCGAGTAAGTACAGCACCAGCAGCCACAACTGATAAAGGAAAACTATAGGATGCCGTGGGTTGACGAGGGTCATCCCACACCTAAACCAAAACATTACATTGTCTGCAGGCCACGCTTCAAACTGTACGAGAGGGGTAATTTTCTATTAACAATGTAAAAGCAATACAAGATCATGAGAAACAACACCAGTTATATACATATACAATGCTATTACATAAATATCGGGATTGCACTTGAACGTATACTCAGTTGGAGCAGTAAAAGGCACACGTGTAATTAGGCCCCGGCAGAAACACTTAACCTTCACAGCATAAGAAACTCCGTCATTTAACGTGTATCACTATTTTTAAGGAACCTAGTCCGAAAGCCAAGAATTTCAAACGTAGACGGTAAAGTAGAATATCGCCGTGAACGGCATTCTAGTAGGACAGTGAACGTCAACAGATCCACGGTCCTTACGAAAAGGCAAGTGCCGTACTGGCAATAGTGAGTTACTTGGTATCAAGAAGGAATGTACCAGTGCAATGCACCGCGGCGGCACGGGAAAGAAAAAAAAACGTATACAGGTCAATGACGAGCCTTGCTGAAAAAAGAATTAAGTCAGACAGAGACAAAAAAAATATTATTACACGATCTGCATGAAAAAAAAAAAATAAGAACACAGAATAAAAGATACAAAATAGATATAAAATCTGTCATAAGACTACAAAAAAAGGTATCACTTAAATTCTGACACTGGGGATTGCAGCACCCAAAGTCATTGACCAGGGTCAGTCCTCTAAAGATCGAACACCAACCACCGTCACACTATTTATGCACTTCTCCATCTTCTCTTATCGGACTGTACTGAACAATGCAATTATGTAGAATCAAGCAGTAGGCCAATCGGAAAATCGTCCGTCAGGAAAATCGGCACTAGATTCAAATTTCAAACGTTCATCAACTGGAGCATTTTTCAATGACTCATTTTTCTTGGAACAGTCGATGACGATTAAAGGTATACGAGATGAAAAGTAACTTTTGCTTAACAACAGAGCGCTATTTTCACCATAATAAAAGTTCTGAAAATAAGTATAAATATTATACAACAATGAATACTGATTTTTTATTATACTGAAATTAAGATCATCGTAGGGATGATATTGCGAGTTAAGGTAGAGATTTACATTCCTATATTACAATGATCAAGCATACTAGCGCTAATGCTTCTCTGATTCTAACTATTTGTCTGGAAAGCTCAAATTACGTAGCGCGGCTTTTCCAACTGATTGGATGATTTCACAGTCTATGTGTTTTGATGTTGTAGGTAAAGGTGGATATTCATAGAGCTCCCAAGTTCGAAAACTCATCGATATAAGCTTATATTTTTGTAAATGATTAAGAAGTAATATTTTATGAGAATGTAACATCACTACGTAGGGCATAGGCCATTAAAGTCTCAATGATACTATCTAAAATTCTTCACAGCTTTCTGCTGCATCAGCATCTCCAGCAGGTACTATCGGTGTTTGTATGACTGCATTTTAATCAGTCCTTGATCTTGTAAGTATGAGTTCATGTTTTACGTTAGCGACGATCTTTCGATAGTCTTAAGCAAAACCCAAAATCACATTTAGAGTAATCAAGATATCAAAGTAACGATTATTATCAGTTAAACTTACTGTACTTGAAGTACCCGACCAACCTGCATTCACACTTGATACGTCTCGATCGGAAGAGAGCGTTAAAAATTTTTCATGAGAGTTGTTAGACTTACATTTTTACATTTGTCAATCTCTATAGCGTTTATCTTATATCTTATTTCTTCGAACAGGTGACAGATAACGTTGTTCACTAATTTAGTATTCATCGTTGCACTATTACCATCTGCTTTCACTAATTTACCATAAATGTGTAAAGATCTGCGAGATGGTAGCAGACATAAATCTTGATGCTAAATTAAATTACGGATTTCATCACAATAACGATAAGTTGCGGATGCGTACGGCTGATGAGCATGAATCTCATAGTGCGCGATGGATTCGTCAAAGGTGACCAGAGACTGAACAGTTAGAATCGCTTACATGTTTTATGCAAAAAAATAAAAATATGCAAGTAATTTTTACCAGGGCTTTTATTTTTAATCCTAGATTTCTCTGAAATTGTATGTTTTGATGCGTTAGCTTTTGTCGTTTTAGTGGTCTTCTCCGACGTGTTGACAGTCCGGAAGCTCGTTGTCGACTAAGCGCTGGACTGCATGTCGAGCTGCTTGTATAGCTTCTATGATTGTACACGATCCCCATTAGAGCGTGGGTTTTATGTGCAACCTTACACTTATAGTCTAACCACGAAAATTGACTTGGTCACTGTCCTGATCGACTATGCGTAGTTGTATGTGATCGATAATACGTCCAACGATTGGTTAATATATTATTTGTGAAGGTAATTCGATGATTTTGTATCCTGGTGGTACATTTAGGAAAATTTATTGAATTGTATGAACCTTTTTTCCGTTTATGTAGGCTCCAGTGCTGATGTTGCACTCAACTCGTAATGCGTTTACTTGAAGGATGGCTACAGGTACGTCCGAGTTATGGGTGGTGCTATTTTCTAGAACTCGCTCAGTAAATCCCAACAGACCTCCTACAGAATCTTTTGGTCTGAAATCAATAGTTTGGCTACACGTAATAACACTGCAAAGTGTATTATTGTTCGGTTTTATAGAAGTATTTATATCAGGTTCTATTATATCAACCAAAAATGACTTAATATCTCGAATTTTGTAGCTACCTGTTTGAAATGTAAGCACCTCATCACTTACGTAAAATTTGTTATGGTTATTATCAATATTTAGGATTGAATTAAACGTCAGAAGTTCGACCAAACCAAGAACGTAGTTGTGTTTATGCGATCACTCGATAGGTGGAAAATACTGCGCTTCCAATATATAAGAAGTAATAGGTAGAATAAGCGTCAATGTTTCTTCCATGACTGCTCAAAAGCGAATGAATGATTTCTACCTATGTCAGCCCCTTATATACTTTTTGGCAACCTTCTCGAGAAGAATCGTAAACACAAATGCTCGCAATTGTAAGAATTAAAATCTTGATATTTTTATAAATAGTACGTTATATTAATAATTTAAAAGACAAATGATTCGAACAACTTTCGATTTAGCTTTCCTATAGCGAAAATCTAAGTAGCGTCTTAGAGGTACTAATATATATCCAGCACAGGGTGGTGGCTATACTCGCATCACTTTAAAACTTGCGATAACATGTATTTTTTCCAAACACCATTGGGATGATGATTATCCTAACGTAGCGTTACTGTCAAGCTATATAAAATCTTGATTCAAACAGCAATGATAAATTTTTAATTTTTTAAGAGGGCTGTTCAAACTTTATTGAGGAATATTACCACTGAAAATTGATGTATATGTTTAAAATGTACACTATATTAGCTATGAGTTTGAATACTGTAGCCCAACTTTTGGATACGCCAAGAGCCTCCTTAAGAATTCTTCAAAAGCTGTGTTATTCCAGATCATAAGAATAAGTATATTTATATAACTGACACGGTGGCGCAGCGGTGGAGTTGCAATTTTGTCGATCTCCGGAATCAAGCTGTGAACAGGCATGGGTAGGACTTGGTTCGAGTCTCGCCGTTAGCCTGGAAGTTCGCTTCCGCTGTTTTTCTTCGGGGATCAATTAACTGTTTCTCTTATGCTACAAATAACGTGAGCGAAAGCTGTGCAGGAGTTAGTTCCGGTGTTTTTACGTAATATAAGTATTTTACGCAATATATGGTTAAAAATTTATCTTTAATCGCGAAAAATAAGGTAAACATGTAAATAATCACTTTTTTACACATAAATTGTTAAATAAAAGAAAAAAAATTTTTTTTTGCAAAATCCGCACCCACAGATCTTTTGTAAATTATTTCAGCTATACAATAAAAATAAAATTAAAGATTGCTGAAAATCTGTGGTCTCTGGACAATTTTGACTGCAACAAGAACGTAAATAATCACTGTTTTACACATTAATTGTTAAATAAAGGAAAAAACGTCACGCGTGACGTAGCGTCTGCAGATGCTCCTGCCCTGCACGGGAGTGCCCACGCCTCCAGCCGTATGACATATATATGATTGGTGACAAATATATATTTCTACTTCAAGCGAGCCTCTTCGGTCCCCGCCACTCGCGACGTCACTCCAAGTTTTCCGACCCGAGCAGTCCCCACCGCTCGTGACGTCACTTGGACCTCTCTCTGAGTCGGACTATTTCATAATTTTCCACTTTAAGCATTTATTTACCGACCAATACATGGATGTCTATCTCCAAAAAAACAAGATATGTGAGTGTGTCGATACAGCGGAAGAAATCGACTTTGAGTGGAACAGTGTATCATGTTTTTTTTTCACTAAAACAAATTGTCAAGTGTACTGCTTTAGAGTGGAGAACACCATGTAGCGATATCGCAGAAAAATATGGTCGTGAGCACCATAGATTGATGGGTCTATCGTATGACAAATACCATTTCATAAAACACCATGAAGAAAACGAAGAGACACAAGCGAATAAGAAAAAACAACCTGACAGAAAAATATGGTGGCTGAAAAATTATTACAACTAAATGCTAGTGGCGCTTGTGGCTCTTGTAGATCATAAAAAGCGTCAAATATATGCTACGACATTCGGCTTGCGAAGACATCGCGGACACAATATCAGAATAAATGAATGCCGTCTTATTTCTTGCCACTATGCTATAGAAGCAGGAATGATAAATTATCCACGGGCATGTTATACTATTGTATGTCAATGTCATACCTTTTACAGCACTGTGGTTGTCAATGGACGAATAAGGCGTGAAAATGGACAAGACGTGATCTAAAATAAAAGAGACAAGTAAAGAAAAACATATGGAAACTGAAATAAGTAATTTTATCTTTGTAGCTTACAAAATAAATTTTTCAACTCTAATATTCTAATACACATTTGTAGACGGGTTTTTTTCATTATTTATAATAATTGTGATTCCATGTAACTTGTACCTGTATTTAATCTTCGTCAATTTTTAGTACTATGCCTTTTTATATTTTTAATTCTTTAAACGTGTAATTACTAAGTTTGTATTGACCAATATCTTTTGATGAATGTATCAAACGTATTTCCTATCTCATTACTTGCCCTCTCTAAAATCCCCTTCTTACTCCTACACAAAATTGAAAAAGCCCTCGCTAGACCTCGGCTGGTAAGCCGACCATTGCTGGTCGGTAACCTCGCGCGCATGCCTGGGGTTGGTGATCGGTAACGCACATTTTATTAAATCTTGCGTCCGAATTGCCCGAGTGTAAGTCTTTAGAAATCTCTCGAGCAGCGTTTAGTCAGTGTATGAAGCACAGTCCAACTGGCTAATTCTCGACTTATACGATTATATGTAGTGTTCGGATTCGTTGTGCTTGACGAAAGTGAGTCTTTAGATATCTTTCGAGCCACACTTAGGTAGAGTAAAACAATCCAATGCGTTAGTCTGATTTTAGAAATTATAAGTAATATTAATAAATTCAGATGTAGATCAGCGCCTTCCGATTTTATTATATGAATAATAAAGTAAATCAGTGATCCGTTGGAGGCAAGGTGGAAAATTGTGTACATAGTGTACATTAATTTTCTCTGTATAATTTTTTCCGTAAGAATCGCTGACTGTGCGTCAGCCTCATCAAACATTTTAAAACTATATTCTAACTTACAACTTGATAATTATTTCGGGAGAATGAAAGCAAGAATGAAAAAAATCTTCCCCGAGTGTGGCTTGAACACACGACCCTCTGTAGAAAATTAATGTACACTATGTATACAATTTTCCACCTCGCCTCCAACGGATCACTGATTTACTTTATTATTCATATTATAAGTAATATTACTGGATCTTGTGTCAGCAAAACGATCCGTATTCTTAAAGTGAATGTCCGAGGAGCTGTATAAGCAGAAGAAACGTCGAAAAGGGTTACTGACGTAAAAAAGCAGCCTTCTATCCATCCAGCCAAGGATGTTTCCGTGTAATTTAAGATTGTGTGCTACAAATCATCAACGGAAGAACTTGCGACTGCGTGAGCGCAAAAAGCGGTTAAACTAGCGTTACTTAAGTAAGTTCCAGTGTAATTATTGTAAATAATAGCTAACGTTAAGAAATAATTATTTGTCCTCGCAAATTTGAAACCTTCATCAATTTTGTATTTCACATTTATTTTGTATTCGGAAAGAAATGATACTTCGTGAAATTTATTTAAACTCATTAAAGTAATAATTGATTGTTAACAGAATTCATTTGGTAATTTATTCATTTCAGTTTAAAAGACAATTAAATATATAATATATTCAATTGTTTTTAAAGAATTCTGACTGACGACGAATACTTTACAAGGACGGACGATAACAGTGGACAGACGTATCAAGTATAGTAGGTCAGTGGTCTTTTAGAGGTCATGTACCTCACATTTATGTTCCCTACATGCGCTACATACACAGCTCGACGGTAATCTAACACCGTATCGCCAAGCTGGCGACACTTTGGAAAGCACATACTAAGTGCGAGCAAAATAAGACTCTGGAGTTGACGACTGGCTCCCAACGAATAAAATAAGTTTCTTTGTTCATCGAATTTACGACGTCTGCCTTCTATATCAAAATACGCACTTAACAAAGACAATATACTTCTGGAAAAACAAACAACAGAATTTATTGATTTATTAGCTGGACACGCACTACAACCGAGAAATAAAAGGTAACAAGAATAATTATACATATAGTCGGCAAAATAAACAGATTTTTCCTGTATCCTTGATGAAAAAGGAAAAAAAAATATTTAAGTCGGATGCCAACGACACTAGAACCCTAATTAAGCTATTTGCAAACTCGAGAAAAATTGCGACAACAGAATTATTAACAATAAAACAGATGCAGCAATAACAAAATAAATGTAAATAAAGTTAGACTCGATAAAGAATTATTACTTGAAGAATTTTAGCTTATAAAAGCAATAAAAGATCTAGCAGAGAGCTTACACTAATACCAAGCAGACACATCTACGCTGATAGACGCGATCCTATCAGCATCAAAAAGCACAAATCATCCGCAGTCTTTATCACCACTTATCTCCAACCACTGACCAGCTTTAGCAAAATACGCTAGGCCAAAAGATACGTTTTAAAGCATGGAAACCTTGAGCAAGTGCCCTAGAAATTATAAGCATGTCGACTACCACAATCGTGTCCATGTGTGATCAATAAGTATTTAATATCCTAAAACCTCTACTCATCAAGGTACCATTTAATTTGTATAAAACATTACCCTGTACAACAAAACGAACGCGCCCCAGCATATCGAACATTTTGCATAATTTTGTAATACAATAATAGCTCATCTCGATTACAAGAATATAAAAGTACTAAACAGTTCAATCTTTACTGATATTCTTTAATAATAAACCCATGAGAAAAATAAAATAGCACAATAACGGCGAGATACAATTAATGTTAATGAAGAATAGGAATTAATTGTATGCCCCAAACTAACAAAATCTTTGATTAAATTTAAGTTTAACATCATGTATTTAGCTAAGGATGAATCTAATACACCAAGAAAACAGCGTAGACAGCCCTTAAAAAAAAACGGGGATAGGCAATAAAGACTATCTCGTTTTCTCCTAGCTGTAAACATATCAAACATTACGACCAACATAACACAGATATTATTCTGACATCCACATTTAACAGATACATTGTTTTCAGAAGTTTGAATTGCCAAAGTACACAAGTAGCAAAAAAAATTTTACCAAAACATATGAGCCGAACAAGGTAAGCCGAAAAGTCGTATTCCAAAAAATTTTTTTGCAAAATTACTCGAAAAATAATTTGGCACATTGTTTATTGGAAAGATCTATTTGGTGAATGTTCTTTTTGACAATTTAACGATCGTCAGTTTTAATAAAAAAAACAAACTTAATTCAACTAATTTACCGTCAAAGATTACGTTATTTGACGCAGGAACTTAGAAAAAAAGCTGCAATCATGGAAAATAAGATAAAATTACTCCAACTATATGATTTTTTATGATTACCTTGTATTAAGGTAGCCCCGCGTCTCCTATTGGTACTTAACTAACATGTCTAGCTGTTTATCATTGATTGTTTGAATTATTATTGTTCATTATAATCAGTTAATAATTTAGTAACTAAAACATAGCATAACAAGATTGACAAAGAAAATTTGATAATTTTATCAAATTTCTAAAGTTAAGAATTTTATAACAATATAGATCAACATAAAGCAAAGAAAATCATTTCAAACTCAAGATATATTTAAAACGATACGTGACATGTGTAACTATTTGTGTACACAAACCATCGTTATATTTGACGTATGATACTAGATTTCAAAAAGTATCCGAAGAAAATTTGTGCGGTTATTGATTAAAACAGATAGCTCCTAATTACCTGATCAAAAAATCAAATTATGTAAATGTAATGTTAAATATCTCCAACAGGACACGCCGAATTTTATTACAATTCAAGTCACTTGCGTATTAATAATCTATACCTAAAATTTTGAGGTTTTCGGAAGAAAATCTCTTTTCGCATAAACTATTATTTATGTAAAATATATTATAGTATTACTATAACTATACATTACAGTTATTGTGCCATTAATTTTTTTATGCATTACTAAGCCAGAGTCAATTATTCTATTCACGACAGATAAGGATAGGTCGGAATTTTTTACCGATACAATTAAAGTAATCGCGGCTTGTTCACACCTCGTAGGACAGTTTCTTACAAGAATATGTCATACTTTTGCCCATATAAGTAGCGATAAATGATATTAACACAAGCATAGACAGGTAAGATATTTTTTTGCAATGAAATATTCCATCAGCAGAGGTAAGATAGCTTGGGAGGGAAAGGATGCCAGTTTACATCTGCGCTAAAAACGGTGCCACTTGTATTCTAAGATTAATTAAGTTTTATTTCATTTACTTGTACGGAACGATACTATTTGGTTTTTGCTCTAAAAAATGTACCATGTCATAAAACTGTTTTAATGTTTTAATACTGGCCCCTTATTGATTACTGTCAGAAAATTTTTGAGCAAGAAAGTTTTTCTTAAAAATCTAGAAAATATCCATGCGAAGTTTAAGGTCTTCATGTTATATTGTTTAAACATGACAAGCGCTTTCGCAGTAAATACCGTTTGTTCTAACAGTTAAAGTCAAAGCAAGACGTTTTTTTTAAGCCACACTTCGTCCCGAAACTGCATTACCTAATGTTCAAAGCTCTGGCTTTTCGCCTATCTTACTATCACTGAGGTGGTATTGCGCACCTTTTGTGTATCGTGTAAGCCTATTCACAACTCGTAGCCTACTAGAGCTTCATGTACTTGCCAAGTACGAACTGATGAATCAGCATAAAGATCAACTTAAGGCTTAAACGATACATTAATTATGTCCAATTACATTTGTTGACAGCTTATTATTCTTAAAACAACAAAAAAGTATAAGGTATAGGTAAACAATGTAATTGTATTTATAATTGTGTATATATATACGTATTTAAGACTAGCCATCTGTGATTTTGATACCCGTTAAAAAACCTATGACGGTCATAGATACATCTATATAGACGTATGCTACATCCATATAGACGTATAAAATTGAATTATTTCATGACGTCATATGACGGTCACATGGCAGTCATATGTCCCGTTTTTCCCTGACGCATCATTTTGCATTGTGACGCATCAGGCACAACTGACGCTGCTAGATTCCAACCAAGCCAAAAATATGGCAGCAAGGCACTTGGGATGGAGCTTTATCATTAAGCGGTGTATTAAGTGATGCGAGCCGCTGACTCGCCCGCTTTCTCGTCCTATAATAAAACTATAAACTCATAAAGGAGCAAGTATCGACTTGTCATCCCTAGGTTATAAGATCGTTGCATAGCTTCCAGCATCTTAAGCAGAAATTGCGAGTTGTACACAACACCGCTCACGAGTCAGCCTCGTCAATACGCGTCCCATATTGCTGCAGGCTTTGTCGACTCAAGTGCTGAGAGACGGTGGCAAAGGTTTCCACGTCATTGCGGAGCATGTTGTCAAGATTGGCTATTAGAGAGCACTCGAATTTATTTTCAAGCGAGAGATATGATTAGCAGAGCCAAGGGCGTTGTGTACAACACTCGGCACGAGTCACACGATGCCCATACCTCTCCTCTCTTACGCATTATAATAATTTAGCGTGAAGTTTATATTAGCAGATGTGTACGCGCGTGTATCAAGTGATGCGAGTCGTTGGCTATACGCACGCTTGCTCTCTCCCATCACCAAAATCATAAACTCAATGCGGATCAGGTTCCAACAGTATGCCTGGTCCGTCTTTCTTATTAATACGGTTGTATCGAATGATGCGGGGCTTTGAAGACTCGAGTGCTGAAAGACGGTGGCAAAGGTTTCTACGTCATCGCAAAGGATGTTCTCGAGGCGGGCAAAAGAGCGAATAAAAGGCAGAGGCTAAGGTTTTTACATCATCGCATAGGACGTTCTCGAGGCGGGCTAGATAGCCCTCGAATTTATTTTCAAGCAAAAGATATGATTAGCAGAGCCAAGAAAGTTGTGAACAACGCTCGGCACGAGTAAAACGATGCCCATACCTCGCGTATCTTACTCATTATAATATTCTGGCGTAAGGTTTATATTAGCGGATGCGTACGCGTATCAAATAATGCGAGTCGCTGGCTATACGCGCGCTCGCAACGCTATACCCGATCCGTCTTTCTTATCAATACGCGTATCGGATAATGTAGGCTTTGTCGACTCGAGGGCTGAGAGGTGGCAGCAAAGGTTGCTGCGTTATCGCGGAGGATGTTGTCGAGGTGGGTTAGAAAGTATATTCTTATATTTCTCGGACGAGCAGATGTGTGTATCAAGTCTCTAAAGAAATAATAAGTCTTTAAAAATACATACTTGTTCTCTTTTGATATATACAACTGCTAGTCACCAAAGACTGCGCTCTATTATTATGCTTATGTATTTCGCTGTACAGAGAGCTTTCTCATCTGTAAGTGGTAGTAATTATAAATCATTGAGCTGACTGCATATCTTTCTTAAAGAGAATCGTCTGCCGCAGTGGGACTATTTTAGTGGTATTTTGATCGTACTTAATCATATTTAAACGTATTTGATGGTATTTGATCATATTTGATTCTAATTTTATCGCATTTGATCGCATTTGATCGCATTTGACCGTATCTAATCGTATTTGATCGTATTTGATCGTATTTGATCGTATTCGATATTTAATCGTACCTTGGTCGTATTTTAAACGAGCTTACATACACGTGCATGCGCGAGAACACATGATCTCATACACGAGCACGCTTGAGATCATGTGATTGAGTACACACGCATGCGCAAGATCATGTGCTCTGGTGGCTCTGTTCGTTTGGCCACCAGTATAGATGTCCAGTAGGTTAACTGACTCGTTACGTGCCCATACATCACAAGGCCATTATAAATATGGTTATTGGCACGTGACCTACTGGACAGCTATACTGGAAGCCAAACGAACATAGCTGCTACACGTGCGACAGCACGTGCTTACGTACACGAGCATGCGCGAGATCACGTGCTTACGTACACGCGCGATTAAGATCATGTGCTCTTGTACACACGCATGTGCAAGATCATGTGCTCTCGTACACGCGCGACAGCAAGTGCTTACATACACGCCCATGCGCGAGATCACGTGCCCTCGTGACACCTACACACACTCTTTAAGAATTGCCTCACTCCCCACCCAACATACGTTAGCTCTCGTACTATGGTCGGGCAATATCTACATTCGTCAAATCTGACTCTACCCCAATGTTTTGTTTTTCCTCGCTCAATGCATATACCAGTGGAGAACGGATGTGGGCATATTAAATGATGCGAGTATGAATGAGGCTTTATAAATACTTTTACTTATTATCAACGCACATATTCTTTTCAACGGACTAATGCTTGAATTCTCATCATTTTGGACAAAATGATAAATGTATCAAGTGATGCAAGTCTCTGAAGAAAAAAATAAGGCTTTATTTCATTATGTGCTCGCTAGTCATCTTTCTCTTTCTCCCCTCTAATATATTCACGCAAAGGAAAATTTTTGTAAAAAGTAATGTTACAGCTACGCATCATTTAAGTGAGTACGAGGACATTCACTGTAAGCATCATGGAGCAGCTACGCGAAAATTTTGCTAACGCCGACGTCGTCGAACAAGCTTGAAGCTTATGCCGCAGAACATACTTTTGGTTGAGAAAAGGGCTAGGCCGCTTCTCAGCCCTTTAGCAAAGGTCAAAGATTCTTAGCCTTTTGGTTGTAATCGATGTATGTTCTTTTAAGGCTTTTGACTTTACCTATAGTGTATACAGCTTCTAAGCTACTGTGCAAATAATTAGAGGGTATAAGGATACGTAACCATTTGATGAAGGATGTGTGCCACATCTTAGCCTTATGGTTAGGATAATAGTAGATACCGCTTGGTTAAGTCAATGGTTAGGAGCAAAGTGCTTACTTTTTCTTAGCTTTTCGACTAGGATGAGAGTGTATACTACCGTTCGGCCCACTGATTGAGGTTTATACTACTTTCATGCCTTTTGACTACAATCGAAGTGCTCACTACTTTTAAGCCATATTGATATGAACGAAGGGTATACGGCTTCTTAGCAATTCGATTGTGATCTGAGAGTATGCCACGTCTTAATCTTTCAGTTCTCATCAGTGTGCATTGAGCTTTATAATCACTTGTCAAAGATGAAGGCTTCTAAGCTATCAATTTGGGCCTAAAACGTATCCAAGCTTTCTGGCTAAGAATAGAGCGCATGCTCTTTTTCCACTTAAGGACTCTAATCGACTCGAGAGTCCGTCGTTCGAAGCAATGGGCGTGAAGGAAAGCAATGCGCGTGAGGAGACTTGGAAAGATTCGAGAGTCCGTCGTTCGAAGCAATGCACGTGAAGGTTTTATCTTAACTAAAAGGTTTAGAAACATTATGCACAATGATTATAGCTAAAAAGCTAAAAATCAAATCATACTCTTATCTTAGCTAAAATACAGATGTGTGGCATACACTCTAATCTTATTCAAATAGCGAAAAAATGATATATCTGCATATTTTTGCTAATTTGTTGTAAGCCGATGCATTTCTCTCTTTAATAATAATTTCACAAGTCAAACTCCTCTCTGACCTTTGCTAAATAATTAAGTCGCTGTATTCACTTTGATTGTAGCCCAAATGTAAGCTTAGGTATGAACTGTGATCACTGCCCGAAGGTGGATAAGTGTATATTGCCTCTCTTTTACTTTTATCCACGAGTAGAGTATTGAATGTATTTTAGCTATTCGACAGAAAGAGATTTTATGCTTTTTTCTTACTTTCAGTTATAACGTAAGTGTTTGCCGCTACTTAGTTATATGGTTAGGATCAAAGTGTAGACCACTTCTCAGCCTTATAGTTGAAATAAAAGTGCATAGTACTTATCAGTTATTAGACAAGATTGGAGTTTAAACTGATTCCCAATTTTTCGGGCTACGGTCAAAGTGTGCAACACCATTTAGGCTTTTGACTACAGTCAGAGTGTATACTACTTCTTAGATATATTGGTAAAACCAAAAAGTATAATGCTAAGGTCATTTTGTTAAGATTAGAGTGTAGACTGCATCTTAGGATTCTGTCTAAAATAAATGTGTATGCTGCATTGTAGATCAAAGTGTATGCTATATCTCACCTTTATTGGATGAGATTAAGGCACATGCCGCTTCTCAGATGTATTGCTACGATCTGAGAGCATGTCGTATCTCGTGCTCCTAGCTAAGATGAAAGTGCATGCTACTACTCATCTGTTCGGCTTGAATCAGAGTGTATAACGCTTATCCGCCTTCGGGCTGTGATCACAGTCCATACCTTAGCTTACATTTGGGCTACAATCAAAGTGAATACGGCGATTTAGTTATTTAGCAAAGGTCAGAGAGGAGTTTGACTTGTGAAATTATTATTCAAAAGAGAAATGCATCGGCATACAACAAATTAACGAAAATATGCATATACATCATTTTTTAGTAATTTGAATAAGATTAGAGTGTATGCCACACATCTGTATTTTAGCTAAGATAAGAGTATGATTTGCTTTTTAGCTTTTTAGCTATAATCATTGTGCATAATGTTTC
>JAPYYV010002247.1:0-46159 GCA_030522625.1 Copidosoma aretas | reverse complement strand
GTTCCCACCCCCCCCCCCCCCCCCCCTCACAGGAACATACATCTTTCTTAATATGATCAATCACTAATAAATTGATTGAGAAATAAAATGTTCCAGCAGCGTAATTTTTATGCTGTCATTCAAAGCGATGTCGCGTGATGGTGACGTAGGAATTTGTAAACTTTTAGAGATTTATTGCCTTACAGTTGCATGACGTCAAAAATTGGGTCAGGATTCATTTTACCTTTATTTTAATACGCTTTGTCCGAAACCTATAAAGCAGACTGAGAGCAAGTTACTGACGTCATACCACGTGAAATCAGTTAGAATAGGACTTAAAATCCAATAAATTATAATTTTATTATAACATACAAAAAAAAAAACTGTCTCATACGCATGCTCGGTGCACCACTTATTCTAGAAATAAAATAATTTTGAAAACACCAGTTCTCTGTTGTGCATATAATATCATAAAAGTATTTCGATTGTTTAACTTTGTTCACTGTGCTTTGGATACATGGACATTATTATTAGCCAATCATACTACAGTCGCCTCGATTTCACATAGATCACAGTGTAGCCCCCTTTGACCACAATACAAGTTTAAAGTATTCGCGGGAAATCACTTTCCGTGTATACTTACAAACCATAGAGATTATTGGAGAATATCGAGTACGCCAGGAGCCAAATCTCGCGATATGCGAAGCGAGAGAGAAGGGTGCCAGTGAGTCCCCCTGTGTCCTTATCTAATCGGCTACTTCAGCCAATCACAGAGAAGGACCGCTTCGATTAGACAAGGATACAGAGAGACTTACTAGTAGCCTTCTCTCTCGCTCAGGGATCCCAAACCCAGTACTCAAACGTATGCTAAAGTATACTATATAGATGTACTTCACCACACGTTTGGGCACCGGGTTTGGGATCCCTGGAAGGATTGCAGAGAAGAAATGAATTTACAAATAATGGTTCGATGTAACGACTGACGTACATAGTCAGCCGAAACGTAATATAAGCTATATAATAAACGATTTTAACTGATAATTTTCCATTAAACTTGTGTTAGTTTATTTTATAATTGTTGCTATTAGCATCACGTATGATTAACTGACAGGTTTATTTCGGATTGTACAGAAGGCTTTAATAGTACTTTTCGAGAGTTGTGCAATCACGTGCATGGTGAAAAAAATATACTCACTGATACAGCTTACACGCTGCAATATAAAGACACTGATTGTAAAAGACGCAGTGAATTAGAGGACATCAGATCGGCGGAAACATTGGTACAAAAATATTGCGATACAGAAACAAGTGATTTTAAGGATGCATACTTCATGGTTCCAGCGCAAAAAAATTCAAGAGGTTTTTTACTTTATAATTTGAAAGGAAAATTCAATTTACTTTTTGCACATTGGCTTAAACATATGTCCATATATTTTCACAAAAATTATAAAACGAGTAATATACAGCTTGAGAGGACAAGGTTTCAACTCAGTCATATTTTTAGATGATTTTTTGTGCATTGGAAATAATTTTGACTCGTGTAAAAATCAAGAAAATTGACACGCCGCATCTTACATGTAATCAACTGATAACAAAAAAGCCGTCACACTGTCCCGTGTAAATAATAAATGAAGTACAAACAATAACGCGTTCAGATCGGTAACAATTAAATTAGATGTGTCAGAAGTGGATCTGTTTGTAAGCGACTAAAATGCAAAATTAAAACAATTCGATTGAGTCTCTTTAAGTTTTTATACATACTCTAAGCTTGTAGTCAGTGGAAGAAAAAGGGGGAACTACACTGGGATCCCTATAATATCTTCGAACGAGGTTCCTTTGTATAGGATTGCGGTAAAAAAATAATCAGGGCGTCATAGACAAAACAAATTACGATTTCATTAATATTAATCTAAAATATATTGAAATGAACGCAGTCTTGTAACTGTTAGCGAAAATCAAATTGATCAATCATCTGCTTGTGCAAAGAAGCATGTACCAAACATGTTTATAACCTCTAAAGTTTTGATCGAGTCCAGCGATCGACACTTTTTGACTAAGTTTGTTCAACAAAGACCGGCTAATCCGTTCGCGGGGTTGAAGACTTAAAAAAATATACTTTCCGACGTAAGATTCAAATCAGTCGTTTAAAACTCGCCCGTGCGAAAACACAATCACGCAAAGTACACGACGTAGAACGTTATGCTTAGCAAAACGACGAAGGTAAGAGCGTAAGCCACGACGATTCTCGCGAGTTTGATCTGCTCCGAGTGTGCGAGACGCTCTTTCGCGTGTCTTGCCCTTCTATCGGTTGTCCCAGCCGACTGCGCAAGCAGCAACGGCTCCAGCATCAGCAGGCTTGTGCAGGGGCTTCGCCTGGGCTCGTCCTGCACTTTCTCTGCAGATGCGATTCTTCCGACAATGGGTGCGGCAGTCCAGTTTCGAGTGACGAGCTCGTAGTCAACGATGTTGAGCTTGAAATCTAGGGCGGCGCTGCCCTTGTTGCTCGACGCGCCTCTCTCGGATATCCGACTGTAACCCTTGTCGAGCAGCCGGCACCGGACGCCGGCCGCTTTGCCGGTACTGCCGGCGCTGCGAAACGACTGCCACTGCGGCGCGTCTGCAAGCACGATGCTCGGCTCGAGACAGGACTTGAGATCAGCTTCATCGCTAAGTGCTGGTGCGACGTTGTAGAAGATACCAGCCGCATTGGGCTTACCGAGTTTGTAGACCGGCATAAAGTCGTCTGGCTCGTCCTCGCTATTGCTTGGGACCAAGAACTTCGCGACAACACTCGCTCGACTTGTCTGCAGAAGATACCTTACTTTGGCCACGAGGGGCTGATTTCCGCGTATATATCGGTCACTGTACACTGGACTGCTCCTGTTGTGCCTCATCGATGACTCAGGAAATCTCTCGGGCCCGATATCGATGGACTTCATTGTATTGTTCAAAAGCAAAAGATCGACTGGGACGAAACGCTGTTGCTGGAAGAGGTACGATGAGGGCGAGGGGCTGGGGGGCGGTGGCGGGGCGTCCTTCTCGACGTCGTTTGGGGGAGTGGGTGCGTGTGTCTCCGTGCATATGGGTAGTGGTTGCTGTTGGCTGGCGTACTCGTCGCCGCTGCTGCTGATGCTGGCTGGCCGGATGCTCGTTGGGGAGGCCAGCGAGCGGCTCGGGGACGCGTCCTCGTACGCTTGAGCATCAAAATTATTATCTAAGTTTGCGGTGCGATTGTCTAGATGCAGGTCATGATGATGGGATTGGTGGCGAACACACGCAGAGTTACATCAATTCGTAAGGGAACTGAGCTCCTTTTTAAGACTGTTAAGGTCGTGGAGAACCTGAAAAAATTGATTAATATGTAGGTTGCTAGAATCATCGGGTAACTAATTAAGTATCTGCAAAAGGTTTTAAAACCAAACAATCACTTCCACGTAACCGCTCAAAACGTATTATGTTTTTTAAGTATACGGTAGAAATGTGCCGATATTGTCAGACCTAAGGACTGCCACACACATCGACTGTCCAACCTACCTCGAGAATCGCTGAAGCGCTCCATGCTTGCGTGCGACAGCTATCAGCACAGTACTCGCCCTCACGATTGGTGAGCTCGGGCAGACCACGCCAGTGGTTGGTCGAAGCCTCGGTGAGATGCCGCGAAATTATAGCCTCAGTAGAGGCGATAGTGCGCCTCAACTCGGCCTCACCTCCAACGAGGGGCGCGAAATGTAATCGTGCTCGCAGGAAGTAGCCGATCGGCCAGAGCCACTCCGGCCCCTGGTGGTAGTTCCAGCCGTGGGCAAGCTTGGGATCGTTCGAGTCGTTGGCGTTGTTGTAGAAACCGTCGTAAGCCCAGTCCGCCGGGTCCAAAGTTTTCATGCCTAAAGGTCCCAATAATATTTCCTCAGCTTTGGCCAAGGCTGTCCAGGCGTGCGCTGGATCAAACAGGTCTGGGGACTATAATATACGAAACGATTAGCTCGTATTCAAGATATGTAAGTGTACTTTATGAGAAATTATTGATACGTTCTACTCGAACGACTTAAAATTGTGTTTCACCAGATTGTTTAGCAAAAAAAACTACTTACGGCAACCATAGCTACTGGAAAGTTGGGCCGCAGTTGGTAGTCGCCCCACGGTTGAGATGCTCCGTGACTGTCTTTGTAAATCCCACGCCGATGGATCAATTCCGGCTTCAATTCGCCTTCGGTCGTTTTCTCGTATACGTAAAAATATCTTTCGAAGTTTTCCTTTATCTTATCTGCCCACTGTTTGTAGCTCCAAGTTATTTCTGCGCCTGTAATAATAATTCGCAGTTAATCAACGTGTGATGGGAAAAAAAGCAACTCTTAAGGCCGCGGTCACACGTGCGCGGAATAGAACCTTGCGGAATCAGAATAGCCCGTAAGACACCATGAGAGTGAGAGAGAGATTTCATTTCTGCTGACGAATAGAACCGCTCTCTTACTCCTACGGTGTCTTATGGGCTATTCTGATTCCGCAAGGTTCTATTCCGTGCACGTGTGACCACAGCCTCAGTGTACCACAAGAGATTTCTCGCACTTACCATCCCGATTTTTTCGCTGCACACTCCCGTATGGGAAGAGATTCTGTTTGTACAGCTCCGATAAAAACACGAGCACACCGTGGCACAAGCCCACGATTTCCACGGGCGAGCCGTCCCTGGGCGTGGCCGGTTTGCCCTTGTTGCCAGACTTTTCGCTCGAGCCCATCTTGTCCATCCAGGTACCGCAATTGGCCTCATTGCCGCCGAACACGAAACCCGTCTCCGGATGCACTCCGATCTGATTGTTGAAGCCTCGGTCGGTCATGTGCTCGTCGATTCGCCGGCCGGCGTTGCGCTCGCGGAAGCACAGGCCCTGGAAGTGCATCGATAGGGCTTCCTGTATCACGTCGTGCAGTGGTTGATCCTGTCATAGAAAGTTCGTGTTTTTTTGTTATGGTGGGTGCTAACATGAAGAACTCAGTTCTTTGAAAACTCTTAAGAACGAACCACTTCGCCCGCCGGTAGTGCCGGGGAATCATCCGTTGGGTACAGTCTGGATACTTTATCGGACAAAATTTTGATGCCGTCGGGAACTTCTTTTACATAACACTGGATGGTATATAACCACCACCAAACGGCATCTCGACAATTGTATCTGAAATTATTGTCGAATCATAAAAAAGATGTATGTCATGCTAAGAAGTTATTCGATAAGTACCTGGCGTTGATTCCTTTATCCAAGAGATTCGGGATTAGCCCGTGACGCAAAGTACCTGCGAAGCCCAAAATAATAAATCGGGCTTCCTCGTGTCTGTCTGTGAGCAGGAACAACCCTCTGAGAGCTATGAAGGTATCTCTTCCCCAATTGCGCATGTATCCCACTGCAAAGTGAGGTAATCCAGCAGATAGAGTCAAGCACTCTTGCTCCTGTTTACCATCGATTTCACAAATTTTCGGTCTCGGGGGATCCATATTTGGCGACAACTCTGGTAGTTGTGCGGATTTTACAATTCCACCAACTTGCAAGGAAACGAGTGACAGGAGTCTCGTAAAATCAGTGCCTTCCCTCACGAAACTAAGATATATTCAATTATTCATCGATACTTGAAACCACTTGGTCGATATAAGTGCATAAAATGTTTTGCAATACATACTCTGACATCGAAGCAAAACATTGTTCGATTAAAATGAAATATACGTTGACAATCATCACATCAAAGTAACTTGGCACTAAGTAACGAGGTATTAATTTGAACGGCTCTGCAGCCTGCTCTATCCATTCACTGAATGCAAGCGTGCCTTCGGTCTCTTTGAGCCGCTGCCAAGTATAATCTGTAAATAACACATTAAGTATTTGAATACACTGTATCGTCACACATGATTTAATTAATAAACATGAATCGTAAGACAAACGCACCAATCAACCAATTGCCTTGACGAAGATTGGCACATAATGGATGGCCAAGATCATTGTGAGCTCTGATATCAGCAAGTAGTGATATGACACCTAATAATGGATTCATTAATTATTTAACACGAAAATTAATACGAATATCTAACACACATTTAAAACAAAAAATGCATTGATTGAATAATCAAACTACCTTGTATTCCGGCATATACTAATGGCCCGTAACCAGGTATGCTATAAACACCGAATTTGTTGGCAGTCTCGTCTCGCTCTTCCTCGTCGCATCGATACAGAGCTCGGTTGAGATCAGCGAAACTCATTTGTGACACGATTTTACGCAGATCCGAATTATCCGTAGATGTGAGGGTATAAATGTGATTATTCATTTTCTCAAGGGCAGGCTTTATATTTGCGTGGAGTGATACTCTAAAAACGGCACACGTTGCGTTGAGACGATGCAAAATTTGGTTATTGATCAATACAATATTGGAGAAGAAATTGAAGGATTTACCTGATAGCCATCACGGAGCCAGGTTGGAAGTTTACAAAGTTCAACTGCGTAATTTTGGGATCTCCAGAATCGACTTTCTCGACTATAGTAGAATCGCAAACCTGAATGTGTTCGCGAACATTGACCTTGTACTCTGAGTAACCATTAATGTACTCTTTGCTCTTGACGAATTTTTCCGGATGACGAAAAGGTGAGGCGCTATTTCTAGAATAGTGAGTCGTGCGTTAAAAATTTATTACGAATTTTAATGATACTTTTTCACAAAGAAAATATTTATTACTTGACCCCCTCATGTACCAAGGTGGATTCAAGGATGATTTCTTCGACCACACCTTCAACCCTCAAGGGTCTGACGTGTCGTCTCAGATCCGTCGCATTGGGATCTGGATGTTTGAACGCCGTAAATGCGACAAGTACAACGCTTTCGTGAGTCACGGGTGAATGCCTCGTGACAGCAACTACATCAACGTCCATTTGGTCAACAAAAACCTACAAGGTAGCGAAAGAAATTTTATGAAATGTGAACGTCAAAGTTATTTTCGCAAACAATATACTCACTTGTGAGAAATTGTTCTTTCCAAGCCAGAAGTGTAGGTCATTGAAAACCTTTTTAGCTTTTATAATGCCCGAGTTAATGCTTACGTACTTCAAATTTTCCGACACCAATTTCGCGTCATCCGACCATGACGTGTACTCCCTCTCTTCGTCAACAACGTGGATCTGCAATAATTCAAACCGACATGATGAGCTGGTGCTGCATTACAAACGCTCCCTTGATTGAAAAATTGAAATAATTAAAAATCCTACATGATGGGGTACAAGCTCATCGTAGCCGCGGGTGCTGCCGCTGGCACAACAGGCCATGGACACTAGCGCAGCGCTGGGCATCAAGTCGAATAGGCTGCGCTTCTCCACGGGACTAGGATTGTCGTGTGTTAGATCGAGAAACATGGCGTGTGCTATACTCGGCACCAACGGCCGATGGCGCGACTGAATGAATGCGCCAACCGGCTCGCCCCCGTACCGGTAAACCAACCGGCCCTCTTCATGACTGTCCCACGCTGACATCGCCTCTGCAAGTTTTGTATTTTCTTAAGTAGAAAGTTTCGCGAAATTTTCATATTTCGGGGTCTCGCGGTAATTTTTTACCTCTAATCAGAGATGTAATTCCGAGTCGGTTTACAAATATATTGTCCTTTTGATCGGAATTCGTGAAGAGCTCCGCAACGACGAATAAGTCGGGCTTGACTATCCTGGCAGCGTCCAACATGTACTGAAATAGTAAGCGTAACGTAATCGAGTAACCTTTGATTATATTTAATGGAATGTAAAAACAACAGTATAATCACGATTTTCTCACCTCTGCAACTGGAATTGGCGTGGAATGACAGTTATCGAGCCTCACGCCATCAAATATTTTTGCCATTTGCTGGACATATGTTGACATGCGTTGCCAAAGAGCTGGGCAATCCTCTGGCTTGTCACCGTATCTGCACGAAAGAGTAGTTGTTTAATATTCTATGATACGAATGAAAACTTGTTAAAACAAAGAAGTTACCTCAATTTAACGCTGTCACTCCACGCTACGAGTTCCCGTCGAATATAGACGTTGGAATCGGGATCGGCGAAGTTCTTTAGCGGATCGCCGCTCATGACCCACCCATTGTGAGCCATTAAGTAGCAGCCTTTATCAGAGTACATGATTTCTTCCCTTTCCACAAATGACCGAGGCGTTCCGTAATCCGTGAAGTACCTGCGAAATTGATATAACTAAATACATTAATACTTTCAAGCGAACTACGTTCCACACAATTGTATCAATACTTCGGTACTAGGGGGCTCCTTTCGCTGATCTCCTTCAGCCTAGGTCCATCCTCTTGCACTCTAAAGTACCGTATTCCGGCCACAGAATTTTCCACGGCAGCATTGAGGTGATTTTGAATTTCGTTGGCTATGGCATCATTGAGTTCCTGCAGTTTTCCCCTGAGCTCCTCCGCACATTTTTTCAGCCGACTATCTTCGTCGAAGCAATCAGCTCTGAAACGTGAAAAAGTCGAATGTATGCACCCGTAAAATTATAAAAAAAGCACCACTATAAATAAAACAAGTGCATCATCAGTTTTACCGGTAAGTATTGTACAATTTGAGAGCCAGCTGCATGTCTATGGTGGACTTCAACCTGCGATACTCAGGGTCCCTGATGATCGCGATGCTCTCGCCCTTGAGATCCGCTGGCTCGTCTTCTGGAACTTGATTGCGAGTGATGTTCAAAAACTCGGCCACGATCTCGTCCACGTCCACGACAAGCAGCTCTTGAATCTTCGCCAGCGGCAAGAAGTAGGCGTGCAAGGCGTGGCGGATCGACTGCGGGACAGTAACATGTTTCGTTAAATAAGTAAAAATCATATAATGTACCGTTGCATTAAAAACCACTTACGTTCAAGTGGTCCTCGGTTTCGACGACAGGCGGAATGCCTTTGTTCTCCCACTCGCCAGCGGCAACCTGCACCGTCAGCTCGAACAGAATGGCGTCCAGGAGATACGCTGGCCGAAGATGCGGTGAGTTGATGCAGTTGTACGTGCACTCAGGGTTATTGGTCAGGAAAGGACTTTCGTTCGCCGTGTGGTTCAGCACTATGTCGCAGATACTCAGGACCTGCGTGGATGTAAAAAAACATCCTCAAATTCAAAACACTTTTGTTCCGTCGATGAAGAATATGATTCGCTTGCCTTCCACTCCTCGCGCATTTTCTTCATCAGATTCTCCACGTCGTCGAAAGTCGTCTCTCTGTTGGGCTCGTGGAACGAGGGGTTCAGTTTCAACTGGTCGCTCAAACTGTAAGCCGATTTGGATCCTCCGATCGCCTGTAAAATAAAAAAACCTCACATTTAAATAAAAAAATCATGTGATTTATCATCATGCGATGAATCACGCGATTGTTCACGTGATGTATTATAAATTTTAAGCTGTGATGGTCATCCTTAGGAAAATAACTCGATCGAAACACAAATCAAGTAGCGATCGAAACAATCCCATCCGTCGAAACTCCGCGTGAAACCCGCAATTACTTAATTACCTGCACTGGCGTAAAGTGGACCATGTTGTACCCAGATTCGTACGAGACCCTCAGTTTATCCTCCCAAGTGGAGAAAGGTCCCATCAGCTTGGAAAGCACGGTCTGGCACTGCAGGCAGTCAAGCGGCAGCGGCTTCTTGCCCACGTCCGCAATCAGATCGGGATCGACCAGCAGGTAGCCCGAACCCAGGACCTTACCAGATCCTCCATCTTCGCTGCGTGCACACATTGAACGTACATGTAAACTTAATTGTTATACAAAACGATTGATAATGGAAAAAGAAAAACCTTGTCTCGGCGACGTAGTAGTGAAAAGAGCCAGCCAGGAGAACGCGCAAGAAGGCGGCCTCGTGGTGCCAGGGCAGCTGGTAGTAAGCGCTGCGCTCGAACGGGCTGCCGCTCATCGGTGGGTGGTTCGTGAATACGGCCACACTGCGCCCAAGGAGCGAGGGCCCTAGTCTGAACTCCACAACCCATCCTGGGTACAGATATGATTAAATTAGGGTTTCTAATATTGTGCACAAAGTCATGGTTTTAAAGTGTGTGTGGGTGTAATACTTACCTTTTTTAAGTTTGAACAGGGTACCGTCCTGGTGTTCGCCCCTGTTCAGAGACAGGACCCGAACTTGGTCGTTGTCTTGGGTGTCCGCGCAAAAGCCGAGATTTTCCATGCTGCTCTTTTTCGGCTGGAATGGAAAGGTAAGGTTTCCTTTTTTTAGAATACGCATGACATCGGGGGTTGACGAACATATACATTGACGAACGCCGGGGTAGGTTTTTATTTTGAAATGCAGTATGTAAATGTTAGGAACGGATGGATGGAAAACTTTAATTTGTTAGGTTCATAATGCTGCAGTCGGATTTTGGATTAGTCGATTAAAAACTTTATAAAATGGTATGTAAAAGTATTATTAAAACTTCGCCAAAAAGAAAAACTGATACAATAATCCAAAATGGTAAAGGGGATATACGATCTGAAAACCCTCGGCTACTGTCGTTTATTATAAATAAATAACATGGAAAGCTTTTTTGGCATACTCAAGCAGCGTTCGGAAAATTGGTTCAAGGTATTTATTGCATAAAAGCTGAAAAGAAAACTCGTGCCCAAACGATCAACCAATTGTTATTAAAATTGAAAAACGAGTACTAATAATCATTTTGAATCATCAAAAATATTTAGATATTAATTCAATTTCAGTATGATATTTTTTACTTAAAAAAATCAGATATGTTTCAGGAATTCAAAAAGGAATATGTTTGTAAAATTTTAAAATAGATAACGTTCTCTCACTTAGCTGACGAAATAGAGGTGCGTTAAAAAAAAGGAGAGGGAGGAAGAATCCACCAAAAACGAATAAGGCATTAAAAAAACCACAGCAAAAAAAACGTTCTCTATAGCTCAGAAATTGTGTGCAAAAAGAAACAAGTAAGTAAAAGCAGGTGCAGCTATTAACTTCAAGCAAAACAGAACTTCATACTCGTTATAAAAGTAAGTATACCTTCTTAGCCCCTCCTACTTAACCTCCCGCGCGACGAGAATCTAGTTTTTCTCTGCTCTAGGAGTCAACAACAAAAGGCGGCGTCGCGGTCGCTCCCTTTAAGACAGGGTTTCGTGGATTTTTTAATCCTCTTTTTACTTGTAAACTGTGACGGGCGTTTTGTGTTGGCCGTGCCTTTTTTTAGAAAACAAGTCTCGAGTGCTAAACTGCTAAATACCCGCCGTAGCGGCTTCCCATCATCAGCACGCGTGTTTTTAAACAGTCTGCTGGTTCGCTAAAGCAATGTTTTTTTAATCGCGGAACTCAGTTCTAATCAGGACTTGTATCTTTTTGGATCTGAAATTCATTTTTTTTTCTTTAACAGTACAGTGCACGATTTTTTCTATAAACTTTTTTAAGTACCGTACATATACCCACGAAACAATGCTCGACCTAAGTTTTGTCCAGCTATCAAACGATGCAAAATAGTTTTTTTTAGTATAAGACTGTTTTAAAGCACTCCAACAAGTAATAAATACTTAAATACTTTTGTCTGATAATTTGATACCTTTTTCTCCAAAAATATAATAATACATCACTTTTGCTGAAAAAGATTTTGTCAAATACTTTAGTACCACTAGTAATACAAAAAATTGTTTACGCACGTACTGAATTATAATTTTAGAAAAAAATCATGTTGCAAGGTTTCAAAAAAAATTTCATGCCCACGTCTGGTTTTAATTCACTGCTGTTTGATTTTTCTTTGATTGCCTAAGGAATTTAGCGATCTAAAACTTTTACATGACTTTTTGTTTTATATTTGTGGATTGAGACTTAGAATTATTATGTTAACTGTATAATTTCATTGAAAAAAAAGAGAGTAATTTCAAAAAGGAAATGGATTTGTTTAAAATTATTATGAAAGATTTTGACTTTGGATAAATTTGGAGGATGAAGACTTTCACTACACAATTATAGAATATTTGTTTACTAACTAATGTTATTGAAAATCGAGGCTCTATGATTTCTTGAACAAGAAAGAGAAAATGAATTGTACCCAATATAAAAAAAACCTATAAAATGCAAATAAGATTTCTGGAAAAACAATTGTTTTTATGATTTTTCATAATTATATACTGTTTGGATATTATCTACTATTGAAACATTTAATGATTCACGTGAACCTTTGTTTTTATTAAGATTTGATTCCAATACCGGTTGACTTATTTCACTCGTTTAAAGATTTGTTATTGATATATTGCACGTGTGAAAACTTCGGTGCTATTGTAAAAAAATTAAACTTCTTACGTTATAACACAAATAATTCTTTTGATAAAAATATACGACGTTAAATCAAGAGATAATAATTCCTTGCAGTATCAAAAGCAACTACAAATGTTTAAACTTTAAAATGATTTGTTCATTTAATTTTTATTAAGCAACAATATTCCAGCGTGGAAAACAATTTAATGAACATGAAATAAATTTCTTTTGCATTACATACATCTGCTTATCAAATAGAAAAAAAAATTATTTTTTCAATTGTTTTAATATAATCTAAAAAACCATAGAACCTCCTCTGTATTATCCGAGTCAAACAAATGCTCGAATGAGAAGAGACAGTGGACATGTAATGTTGGGTGATTTAGTCACTTGAGATATAGACTTGACAAATTTTATGCACAAAACTTTAACATGTACTGGCATGGGTATACTTAAGTGAAAATTTACTTCTATCAATGTAACTGTAATTAATTGAGAAATCGTCAGTTTGATCGCTTCTTGACGGCGGAACTGTAATTGACAATATGTTGACTGAGCATATTACACAAGAGGCTTGATGAAGAACTTAACGCATCTACTTATGCTACTAATTATAATTTATGATTAAGATTTTCCAATCAATAAGATTCAATATGACTGGCTTACTGGAACTTACATAAGACAACAATAAGGTCAAGCATCGTTGAAAGAAGGTTCCTATTTGCCTGAATAGTTCTCTTGTCGATTCACGGATCGTATCACGTAATGCCGTCATTGCATTTATTGATAGCACAATAATTTTATCCAAGCAACTGCACTGGACTTGCTATACTTTCTTTCTGATTATTTTATTGTGTAATACTTTTTCACATCTCTTGTTATCTATTACCTATAAAAAAAGCTTATTGTGAAATAACGAATTTATTCACCGTGATTAAACTGTAGAGACGAAAATAAAACACAAAGAAGAACAGCACAATCTTAGTAGACAATGAAAATCGAGTTTTTTTCAAATTGAATTTATTCAATAACTTACTACTACAAAATACACATGAATTTGAAAAATATCGAAACACTAAAATCTTGATAAAAATACAAATAAGTATAAAGCATTAGTTACAACACTTACACAACCAGCATGAATTAAATAATAATGATACATTGATTTAACAGTATATTGCAACCAAACTATGTTTTTTGTTACTATCTTTTTATAAATGTTTATTTAGTTTTTGATTGATTATTGTATCAAACAGTTGTGTAAGTATGTATATGTTTAATTTGTAGTAAATTTTTTTAATAGAACATAAATGAATCAACTTAACATACGTACTGAGACATTCAACAGCACCAAGATGTCTCTTATAACTCGTTTATCAATGTAATTGTGATTAAATATATTAAATAATCTTTCAAGATTAGATAGAGTAAAAATCTTGCTTGACCACTTACCGAAAATGTACGAAATACATCCATAATTGTATGCATAAACGCGAAATGTGTGCATAAAATTATGCATATATTTCGTACATTTTCTGTAAGGGCGTCAAGCAACTAGAGATCATAAGAGTAAGTCCACTGAAAAATAATCAATCATCACACATCAACAGTAGATATTTAGTTCTTGCATTCAATTCTAAATTATTATGATAAAAGTCAAAAGTAAAAATAGAACTACATTTGCAAGGCTACTGCAGTGAGTTTTATCAGTTGGTAGCCCATGATTTACATGCAGGGATTAGATCGTGATTTAAAAGTTAGAACAATATTTTTCTCATGCAACAAAATATTCTGGCAATAACTGGTGCATAAAGTATCCAAGCAATAATAAGTACAACCTCAGATAGAACACAACAACCACTTGCAACACTTACAAACTAAATGGTCAATCAGAAATTATCACTGCTGAAAAAGTATGTTTATAAAAAAACTAAAGCAAAACGATTAGGTGCATAATACAATAAATAATAATATTAATCCAAGGCCTCTTTTAAGTTAATTGATATTTGTCCGTGACTTTTGAACGACCGACGACTACACGTGAGAGGCACATAAGAAACAGTGGGCTAATGTATTAATTATTATATATTATATCTTCCTCATAATTCACGAGAGAAGAAGATATGAAAGGCTCGAAAAAGTCACAGGCAAAATTGACAGATAAGACAAACAGATCTTGGTAGACGGAGGAAGAAAAATCAATCTCCATACTGATACTGGTATTCGTACTTTCGTACAGTTAGACAAACAATTTGCGACAAGCAGCTCCTTTTTCTACGTAATTATTTGTAACAATACAACTTGCTGTCCACACGTTGGTGGTAGAGGGCAATTTTCGTTGTTGCTTCTTCTCGTGGTCGTTTTCGTTGTCATCTGTCGTTGATTTTTTTTTTTTTTATCAAGGCCAGAAAAATCCGACGCAGTAATTTAGCATATTAGCACGCACATCAGCACAAGCACTCGATGATGATAATTTTATGAATTGAGATAAACGCGAGAGAAGCAGCTTTTTTTTGATAAGTTTAATACAGGTCACACATACACACACGCTTTATAATCCACGTACAGTTTACAAGACACTGTCATGCACTGTCTCGTCAATTTCGTTCCTCTAGCAATATTCTCCCGATGCTGTACTTTGTTTATTTCGAATTTGACCTCTAGCCAAATGGTATGAACAATGCGAAGGTCATCGTCGTTTCGTCTCAAAACACCGCCAAGAAGCGGAGCATGCCCTGATGCTGTCGTCTGTTTGTTGTCTTTTTTTTTTTCACAACGCCTGAGCAGACGACGCGCGCTTGGAAAGCGTGGGAAATTCAAAATATCAATGCTTCTTTTTTTGAAATAAAATGTACCCGACTATCGAAGAGTTTCATTTTTCCCCAGTGATTAATTTTTTAAATGATTTTTTACACGGCACTAGGTAAGAAAAAATCGGGCACAAGCGTGTACAATAACCACGTAAATCGTACTTTTCGCCATATCATAGTACGAAAACTACTATTTTGCTCTCAGTGGGATAGTTTTCGGAATTTCCCCACCAAAATTCATCAATAAACAATTTATTGTCGATCGATGGAAAAAAACTTGATCACATCGTGTCCAAAATTTTTTGATAAATCTATAATTCTTCAGGCAAAATCCTAATTGAGACGAACTTCAGGTTGACGATTAGTATGAAATTTCGTCTACAATTAAGAGTCTAAGAATCAACGGTGCCTCAAAATTTTCCATCGAGTATAATAATACGTACTTGAACACGATATACGTTACAAATTTAATACCATCCCAAGTCATAACAACAGAAGTGACCTTCAGGGCGAATAAAATAAAAGCGAGAAAGAACATAAACATCAAATGGCTTGTTGGAGTCCCAGATCCCAAAAGTATACCTGTAAGTATACTGTCTTGGTAAGTTGAATCAATGTTATAATACTTTTGTATATCCTTTGCGGTATAAATAAATGCAATTTTTTTGTAAAAGGATAGTATAAAATATACATTATAAACTTCAAAACTACATTAGCATCTACACTTTTTGAAAATCTGATAACATTAAAATGTTCCAATGGACATTTTATTATTCAGCCTTCTAATTAATAAAGTATACTCTTATCTTTTCCTTAGAAAAATTCAAAGCAATAATTTATTTGTTCAAAGCATGTTAAAATACAAACATAAAACTGTTTGTTGCCAGTTGATTATTGGAAAGATAATTACAAAGTAGTCAAGTTTTTTATTGATGAAGGAAGTGATGTAAACCACTCTGACGACAATGGTTTTACCGTTTTGCATGATGCTGTACCGATAAAGTTTGCCGCTATGTGTATACGAGATGCAAGGCAAAGAAGACAAAACGTTATACATCGGTTCGATACACAACCCTTATGGTTATCTGAATTATATCCAAGAATATTACAAGCTTTTCAGGAATGAATTGGAAAAAATGGAAAAATCTAGCCCTTTTTTGTTCAAAGTATTGACTGGTGGAGTTCGTGAAAGTTATACGCAAAACAAAGTAATTATGGAAGCTTTCAATGACATCGAAGGACAATTTCCATTTTACTGCGATGTTTTAATGAAACGCCTTGATTTCGACAATAACAAATACAAGTTCGTATGCGATGCTAGAGAGGGTTTTCACCGACTTTTAATTGGAAATCCAAGTATATTAACAACAATAATCGTCGATAAAATTTTTGATTACCTGACAAAAAAGGATTTTCTCGCATTAAGATTAGTTGGAGAAATATGCGCCACCAAACCGGCTTAAAAGTTAGTCACGATTGTTGAAATTTAAATATTTTCATCACAGATCATTACGTGGAAATAAGAAACGCATTTATTTGTCTTTATGCATTCTCATCAGATCATATATATGTTATCAATGTAAAATATTAAGCTTTCAAATTATTATCACTCAGTCATGTGAGAAAACAACACTTTGCTGTATTTTCTTTCAAGCTCATTAAAAGGGCACTCGTAAAAATCCTGTAAGTACATAAGTACATAAAGTAAATTCTGTTTACCTCATGGGTTTACTGTTACAAGTACATATGCATTTAAATTTATTTGCGCTGTGCGTCTCCCCTCCTCCTTAGTACTCTCTCGCGCCATGAGACGCGTTCAGAGTTAATTATGGAATCTACCAATGAGAGAAGTCATATTATAGAATCAGCCAACAGGCATTAAATGTTAAAATGTTTAAATATATAGTGTATAGCTGCTACCTTTAGCTGTTGTCAGTTATTGTTTCACTCAGCTGATTGCTCATATATATATGCACAGTTTTTGATGTTTATACTATTGTGAATTTATTTTGGTGATATAGTATTAACAAGCAATTGTTGCCGGCTGCATGTCGGTAATATTATTGTTGCTACAATGGAAGCTATGGATACAACCCAGCCACTGGATGAAAAAAGTTGAGTTTTGTTTTCTGATTGTCGTTATTGTTCGAGAGATTGCTTTGAGGTTGTGGTTTTTAAAAGATTCCTGTAGTCAATGAGAGAATCTAAATTTTTAGCTGATTAGGTTCTTTGATTTTTATTTTGTCGATAGCCAGCAAATGTACAAAAAATGACACTTAAAATAAGATGTTTAACATTGTATTTTATTAATTTTTTCCAATAATAATCAAGCAATCATTGGGTTTTATTCAGTTGGTTGTTTATTAAAAGTATTCTGAATTTTAGGACATGATTAGTAGATAAACATTTAGCTATTTATATTTTTTTACAAGTAGTTTTTAGGATTTGATTTGATTTTAATTCGTCCAAAATAAATTTAAGACCTAACTTTAAAACTCCAGAGTAATATGTGAAGTCATCTTTTCTTTTAAATCACAATAAATTGAAAAAATAATAATTTTTCAATCCCAGATTTTTATGACTAACTGCAATAATACACTTTTGGTTTTCTCATTAAGAAAAAAATTGATGTGTCATGTAACCTCAAAGCCATTTCATTTCTTGCACAATCATCATATAAAATTCAATTGTACACTGTCAAAATCTATTCTGATGACCAACTTATGAGGAATCATATTTCAGTATTGTTGGAGCGAGTGTTTTTACGCTTAGGTTCAGCAGAAACAGATGAGCAATTGCAAGCTGCAATATCCAAGTTTTTGCCTCCAGTTTTGCTTAAACTCTCGAGCTCCCAAGAAGATGTAAGAAAAAAGGTCATGGAGCTCTTGATGCATATAAACAAAAGGGTTAAGAGCAGATCTCAAGTGCAACTGCCTGTTGAGGCACTTTTATTACAGTATCAAGATCCTTCGGCTAGTTCATTTGTAATTGTGAGTAGAATTTTGAAATTGTAATTTCAGGCATTGTTCTATTAGAAAGGTATCCTATTTTATATTTCTCTTTAGAATTTCACTATCATCTATATTAAACTTGGTTTTCCCCGAATGGAAATCAGTAAGCAGGCTGAACTGATTCCAACTGTATTAACTGCTATTCGTCGAAAGCCATTATCACACCAAGATAGGTATGCGTTTTAATATATGGCTGGCAACATCTCATTGGGAGCTTCATAAATCGTTTACCTGTTTCAGTTTAATGCTATTAATTATGCCAGCCTTAGCTCATGTAAATATACCAATGGATCCTGCAAAGAGAGCTTCTCTTCTAGGTTTGCAGGATGAGCCTCAAGTGACTAAACAGCTACTCAATTTCATGCTGGACATGCTGCTTCTACCTTACAAGTAAATCTTTCAAATTTGTACATTTTTCAGATTAAGGTGTGAAGATAAAATTTTTTAACAACGTTTTTTCAATTTGATGAGAACAGTGCGATAGTACAAAACGAAGAACCGAGGCCAGGACAGCCTATTGATTGGACGAAGCATTCAGTTCCACCAGGTCTGAGCGAATACGCTTTCAAGCGAGTCATCGGCGAAAGTCCGCTCTCGGGTGATCAGCTTGAACAGACCAAACTAGGAATTGTCAAATTCGTGGCCGGAGGATTTTTTCCTGACTCGGAAATCCTTACTCATTTAATCGTTGCCGCAGCTGATACTCGCTTCAGCGTTACTAATTTGGCAGATTCGGAATTGAAGAAGATAACTAGGTGATTAGCTTTTTGGTAATTGACATTTAATTTTCGTTATTTTCATTGCAACTAAAATTTCATTATAGTTTATTAGACTGGTCTTCAATGCAGCTGGCTGTACCCCTATATAACTTATTTTTAGGCACAGATGCCTTAGCGACACAGAAAGAAATGAAACAAGAATTCAAGAGGACCCCAGCTAGCATCAGAGTTCGGCTGAAATTGTTGTATTACTTAGGGCGAGTGACAAAGGCTGGTTTTATCATACCACCTTGCATTCAGGTACATCTATATATTGATATAGATATAAGATATTTGAATTACTTCTTTTAACTTTTACATGAACAGTAATGTAAGTTTTTTTTTAATTCTCTAGGTCATATTTGAGTCTTTATATGGTACAAACAATACGAATTCAAAGCTCAAAAGCTTGGCTCTTCAGTTCACATCGAACCTCGTACAACAGTAAGCAATTGATTTCTTAATTAGACGGATCTTGCGTAAATCTTACATCATATCGATTTAATTTATAAATGTCTTTCGTGTGTAATTTCAAAATAAAATCATAGATGCAGTTTAACACCGTTATCTCGAGTGGCAAGAGTCATCTTGAACGGGATGATAAAGCAAATCAAAGAAGATGCCGAGCCTGCCCACAGAATGATGGCATATACAATCGTTGGCCAGCTAGGGCATCGTATCCCTGATCTCGTTAATAAAGATTTGACTCTTTTGCAAAACTTCTTTGATACTCTTGCTTCGGTACGTACTTCAACGGTAATAAAGACATTCACATTTTTATAAAAACTATTTTCCTTCGATCCTCTCTCAACAGACTGATGGCGATTTACGGCGTACTATAAGGGATGCAATGGTCAACATGACAACTGCATTCGTACTTGATAAAGACAACGATACTGCCATTTCATTAATGGTTGCGTTGCTGGCTTCTCATATTGAATCTCCCGAAGCGTATGTCAGGTAGATAATTTATTTTTTTGAATGACAAATTTTTTATTTTCTTTCCATATGTATGTTTCTTATGTATTTAATGTATGAATAGTAATGCGATATACTTTTACCCATAGATTCGTTGCGGTGCACTATTCAGCAACAGTTTTTCCACAAGACCACGCTCCGTCAAGATATTTGTTGCTGCTAGCGTCTGGTGACTCGAAACAAGAAGTGCAAACAGAAGCTCTCAAGTCTCTCTATGGAACTTCGTACAAGAATGAACGTTCCAAGTACTTTGCCAAGGAAGTGTTGTTACCCAATTTTCCGCAACTTATGTCGTACATCCACTTGAAGGTACAAACCAGGCTCAATAGCAACGTCAAAGTAACGGTTGGAAACAAAGTTTTGCCCTTCAACATTGTCACTTTTACCGAGGTATGATGTTTTTTTCAAATTCAATAACAATTACCCGTTTGCATTTTTAAAAAGTGAATTTATAATTTTAGGTAATATCGTACCTTCGAATTTGTCTAGCAAAAAGTTCAAATATCACGGTTCATAATGATTCCCTGGAACATCCTGGCGAATTCACTCCATTAATCGGCCGTTATTTGGGAAACCTGTACAGGGAGAATCCGGATAGCTTGTATCACTATGTAGATATTGTTGTTCTTTTCGGACAGGCCACTGGAGGTGAATTTTTGACTTTTATTTTATTTGCATCAAAATCAAAATACATTTTTACAACCATACATTATTGTTTCAGACGAGGTGGCTCTGAATGCACTTCTCGAAGTGATTGGAACAATACCGGATCACGTTGTCGAGCGCTACTCTAAAGAGCAGTCGTGGATCCAGGGCTTGCTATCGTCATCAAAAGAGTACGTGAAAAATCTTGCTGCAAAAATTTACGCGATATTCTTGGCTTACGCTCCAACTGATGAGTTTGAGTGTCAGGTAGAAAAAATACTCAAAACCACTAAAGATAAAGTGCTGGAGAATCAGCATGGAGCAATACTTGCTCTGTCTTACTCAATGGAAAGAAAACTGGCATTGACTAAAAGTGAGGACAGAAATAAATTGACCAACATAAAGACGTATGTCGATTCTGTTCAGACTATATGTGAGTGTGACACTTATTTTTAATGACAATAATGGCAAGGCTTGTCTAGGCTTTGATTAAAATACTTTGTTTATTAATTAGGCGATTTTCTCAATTCGAGCCATCAACTGTTACTGATAGCTGCCATCAACAGTATTGGAGTTATAGGTAAATCTTTTGAATTGCCCTTGTCATCGAGGGATGAAAATTGTTGGAGCAAGGAGAGCGTCACTGAAAAGCTTTTGTCACTTTTCACAAGTGCCAAATCTAATCCTAAGGTTTGCATTCATATCCTTACGTTTTACGAATATCTTTCGTATCCACAATTTTTTGAACACATGCGTGTCTTTAAATGCTATAGGTCAAAGAAATGGCTGCTCTCACTTTGGGATACATATGTATCGGAGAAGAATTCCCTTACACAAAATTGATAATTGACAAATTCATTGGCACTGTCAGTGAGGTAATTGTTTTTATCTATTTATCTTCATTATTTATATTTTTACGTAACTTTTAGTAACTGTTCCAGACAAAAGACATCAACATTCATATTTCCATTGGCGAGGCGCTAATGTGCTGCGTTCAAGGACCCGCTTCACCCGAAGCAAGAGATGCTTGGAAGACCCTACCTACCGAGCACAATGTTCCTTACTCAAAAAGCAGTGATACTTTGCTGATGTTTGTTGTTGACGAATTGCTTTCGTTAGCTGATACACCGCATCCTAACTCGAGACAGGTATCAAATAACTTGCATTCTTTCACAAATTTTTAAATTTGAAAAAAACGTTTTACATTTTGACAAATAAATCTTTTCAGGCCGTTTGCACCTGGTTATCGAATATTTTGAAGTGCAATATAAAAAGACAATGCATTAACAAGAAACTATTTGCTATTCATAACGCTTTCTTGGATTTCTTGTATGAAAATAACGGTAAGTTCGAATTGAAACATGGATAAAATTATAGTACATACATTTTGTTATTCCTTGCTCAATCTAATCTTGCTGCATTTTAGATCTTGTTCAAGTGATTGCTTCCAACGGTTTGTATTTGGTGTTTTCCAACTGTCCAGAAAGTGATAAGTCAGAACTGGTCTCTGCTTTGAAAAATCGACTGCTCTATGGAAGAAAAACTCTTGCAAAAGTAGTTGATGATAGTCAGCCACCTAAAGATGCCGACTCGAAAAATGCAAAAACTGATGAGGCTTCGCAAGGGTATAGCATAATTAATTTAAAACAGCTTTCAGAACAAACGGTCCCGAATGATCCGACATAATTATGAAATCATTATTGTTATTAACTTTTTTTTTTAATTTTCAGAAGAAAGGACGATTCAAAAGAGGAAGAGTCTGAAATAACTTTTGTCGGGTAAGAAAGTTACTGCTCTTTTCATGTTAATGTATCGTATTAATTGCATAATGTGTACTTTTTTAATACAAAAACAGAGGAAGTGCAACAACGTACAGAGAAATATGTTCTCTAGCCACAGCTCTGAACAAACCCGAATTGACCTACCACTTTGCTCATCTGTCAAACCACAGTCCCATCTGGACGTCCAAAAAAATGGCATCCTTCGGTTTTTCGGAGATCGATTCTGTGGTCACGAAAGATCTCGAGCCTTACGTCAATTTAGTCATACCTAACTTGTACAGGTATCAATTCGATCCTGTGCCAAAATCCCAGCAGAGTTTCTCGAGCATCTGGCGCACGCTGGTCCCATCGACGCCTAAAGCTGTAAGTCGATTTTTTCAAACTCCAGGAGCCTTTGTTTTCTTATCCCCCTTGCCTGCATCATTTTCGTTTCTGTTCGCAGCTTGAAAAGCACCACAAGGCAATACTCGAGGACATTATGAAAAATTTGACCAACAAGAATTTCCGCGTGCGCATAAGCTGCTGCCTGGCTCTGGCGGATCTGCTGAAATTCTGCACACTAATAGATTACGCGAAATCCGCTCCAAAGCTGTGGAGAGAGCTATTTCGCGTGATGGACGACGTTCACACCGATACGAGACAGGAGGCCGTCAATACCGCCAAAATCCTCGGCCGAGTATGCGTTTGATTGTATAATGTTGCGTGCCTATTTTTAGGAAGGCTCACAAACTTTCTCGGCACAGGTCTGCGTCCGCCAGTGCGATTCGTCACACGGCAAAGCCGGCGAGGAGACGCTCCAAGCGGTGCTGCCCGTTCTCCTGGACGAGGGTATCACTCACACTGTGGCCGAGATAAGGCTGGTCTCCCTGCAAACGATCTCTCAGCTCGTGGCCATAGCCGGCAGTCAGCTGAAGCCCTCGCTGCCGAACCTTATACCGGCGCTTCTTTACTCCATCGGCGACGCGGAGAACGAGAAGATCATGCACGTCCGTAACATCGTTGCCAATTCGATGGAGCTGCAGGACAAGATTGACGAACTGACCGACCAGTTGACCAAGAACCATCTGTCCACCCATCTGATGATCAAGGTACACTATAACAGTGTTGAGAAGTATGAAAGGGAAAATAAAATTTTTCGCGTGACTTCCAGTGCATACAATACATCGATGAAGAGACTTTGAAGGAATTGATGCCAAAGGTCATCGAGATGGTCAGGTCGAGTATAAAGTTGGGAATGAAGTTTGCTTGTACGAATTTCCTGGTGAAGCTTAGCAGCAACATGACACTCGAGTTGCAGCCCTATGCCGGTGAGAAAAAGTTACTCCTGGTTCAATTGTTTTTTCCTAACGTATTATTTATTTCAAGGTAAAATCCTTATGGCACTGTTTAACGGTCTGACGGATCGCAACGCCGGAGTGCGGAAAAATTATGCGATGACTATTGGTCACATCATAGGTTGTGCAAAGGAATCTAGTCAAGATAAGCTGTTCAAGATGTTGAATAATTGGTACTTCGAGCAAGAAGGTTTTTATATGAATACATATGTTTGTATGTTCTTCGACGCATTTCACATATTACAGTGAAATTTTTCATTCAACAGAAGACTCGATGCGTTTGGCGATCGGCCAGACCCTTCAATCCATCAACAACCATAATCACGAAATCTTAAAAAAGTACTCGGACATCGTAATGCCTTTGGCATTTTTTGCAATGCACGAGGAAAAAATTCCCGAGGTCAATGATAAAACCGTCGAGCTGTGGACCGATTTGTGGTCGGAAATCACACCCGGAACCGAGGCTGGGGTTCGACAAAATTTGGCATCAATCACAAGCACGCTAAACACAGCCCTTGAGTCCTCGTCCTGGACAACAAAGGCCCAAGCGGCTAATGCAGTCTCCACTGTGGCAACTAAATTGGGTTCTACGATTGATGAAGATTCTAGAAATTCGCTCTTGAACATACTCGTTAACGGACTGCATGGTAGAACTTGGAATGGCAAAGAGAGGCTGCTGAATGCCCTGTCTACTCTTTCGTGTAACAGCAAGTAAGTAATGCAGCTTAACGTCTTGTCTGGTGATGTTCCATCACGTTATGCTTTCAAATGTAGTTACATATGTTTCTAGTAAGTAAAAAATTTGCTTTTTTAGAGAGGCTTTGAAGAAAGATCAAAAATTGAGGGATACGATCGTAGAAGCTCTGTACAAAGAAAGTAAAAAGGAAGGAATTGAATATCGCCGTCATGCTTTGAAAGCCCTAACTGATGTTCTTCATGAATTGGAGGAGGATAGATTCAAACAAGTTTACGAGATCGTACTAGACGTTTTACCCAAAGTAATTTTTTGTAAATTCAAATATTTTCCAACTGTGAATAAAGAAGTACATTGTACCTAATTTTATTTACACAGTTGACGAAAAAAAATGAAAATGACGACGATGACTCAATGGAAGAGAACAAAAAAAAGCGAGAAGGCAAGATAAAATTACAGGAAACCATTTATGAATGTCTTGGAAAGGCATGGCCAACTAGCAAAGAGACTCAAGGTATACTTAATTTTCTTGCTAAGCGATTATTGTATTGCATTGCTTATCGACTTTAATCTTGAATGAATTTTAGATCAGTATTGCTTGCAATTTATAACGCACTGCCTGGAGACCTTACCAACAAGTACCAGACCTGTGCAAGTGTCTATCTTAACAACTGTAAGTCGTTTTGTAGATAAATTAGTTTTATTGAAAAACGATTACAATCACATGTCAGAGGCGGATAAAGAAGTGTTGGACTCAGTTTGTGGTTGCCTTTTGAAAATATTGAGATATGCTATAGGTAAGTGAGTAAGTTTTTATTGATTCTATCATTTTTTCAATTACTAATGAGTTTTATTAATTAGGCATAGCAAAGTATACTAGAATAAGGAAAGAAGCTTTGAATATTGTGATATCTTTATCGAGAAAACTTAAAGAGATCCAAAGCAATAAGCAATTAAATTTAGTTACTGCCTTTATGAAAGACATGATGCCTGAATTAATCAAGGATAATCAACCAGAAATTCGTTCAAGAATTGTGGATATCAAGGATATGCTTAAGGTGTAAAGGAAAATTTAATTTAATTGAAAAAATAAGTATACTGATTTGTCTTCGAAAGTTTTTCCATCAAAAATAAATTTTTTTCACGTTGTATGGATTTTTACGGGTGTTCCATGTAAAATTACAATAAAAATCGAAGATTTTAGAAGATATTTCTGTGGTATTTTCAATTAATTCGTATTCCATGTCAGGTTTATACTTCAATAAAGCTAAAGTTAAAAGGACAATCAATTTTCTCCGTAAAAATCAACCCACATTTATTTTGCTCATCAGTTCCAAGTCATATTTACATTTGCAAATTATATTACAATGGGTTTTATTGTGTAAAAAAAAATGCATTATCATACAAAAACAACTTTTTATGAGAAAAAACAATAATCAAAACGGTTAAATAAAAAAATTATTTCAGCTTTTTTAATAATATCGACGCTCCTTTACCCACATTTTCACTGATCTTGTGCTTCTTCAGCACCGCTTTCACTTTAGAAACAACATCCTCCGATTCGTTTTCTACCAACAGTACAAACAAAAAGCAGCCCCTGTTGAATGTAATCCAGTGCTTAATGGCTTCATCCATCAAGTACTGAACAAGTACTTCACCAAAAGTGAGCTCTTTGTTTTCGCGGCGCTTAGAATCCATCTGTAAAAGTTTCTTCAGGACCATGTGCAATCCCGCATCTTCAATGGCTATGGTGGCTTTATCTTCTTTATCTACTAGCTTAGATTCCGGATCGCAAATAAATTGTGCAATAGCTTTGTAAGATGCTTTTGGTCGGTCTCCGCTACAGGCTTTCAAAATAGCGAGGGTAACAATCTGAATGGATCCGTTTTTCAGCCACATCTTAACATCGGATGTTATGCTCTCTAAGAAATGGTCGATCACATATTCAAAGAGTTCTTTCTGTCGAATATCTGCTGGTTTTTTGCTCGTCTCGTTGCTATCACCCAGTTTCAAGCATTCAATAAAGGCAGGATGAAAGTAATGCGTGTCTCTTTTTGCAACAAGATGCAGAATGACCTTTCGACCAGATTCAGACACAGCGATTTCGTTCAAGTTGTCAAGTATTTCCTGGATGATGATTTTCTTCAAGAGGACCGTGTCGTCGATGGTATCTAGAAGGCACAGAATCATCAAGTAGCCATGCTCCGACATTGCGATCTTTGGCACATGCTCTTTGAGAGATTTCATGATCTGCTTTCTCTCTTTATTTGTTGAATACCAAATGCTCATGTTGGCAACCAAGGTTCCTTCTTTTGTTTGCGAAAGCTCTGCGATCAAAGGTCTGGCCAGTGAAAGTATTTCATTTTTGTCCTCCTTTGAGCAATTGTTCAAATACTCGTACATTACAGTGTGAACAAGCGTGGAGTTGATTAGATTCTTATTGAGAATTTTAATTAGATTGATTTTGACTGTAGATAGAGTAATTGACTTCATACTCTCATCGTTCTTGTAGACATCTGTTAGGCATTTTATATTTGGATCCTTTGATTTCTTGTAAATATCAACATAAAACTCTTGTCTCAACAAACATTTCTCAGCTTCAGAAGCAACTTCGACGTACAGTTTTTCAAATATACCAGAAGATAACACCCTGCTCAGTAATTTAACAACTTCACCATAACAAGAGTTCAAAATGCATTTTTTAACACTGTCAGATCCTTCTTTTAAAAATGTTTTTATGACAAATCTGGAATATTTGCACCAAAACATCTCTTTTAAATGTGGCTGTAGCTCTTGCACTATAGCCAGTTGAATATCTGGATTTGAGTACTTAATTTGCCACTGAATTATTCTGGCTGTATCATGAGCCTGTATTAATTTATTATATTGATTTTGTACCAACTCATGAAACATTTTAGTCAACTTTTTCTGCGATTCTAAATCCAAATCATTATTTCTCAATTTTTCTCCTAATTTCTTTGCCTCAACTGCTATAGTATATGTACCCTCTAATTTTTTCGCTCTCCGCTTTTCTCTCAATTCTTTACTATGCTTCTTGTACTCTGACCAGTTGGGCTTTTCCCCTGTGGTGTCTTCCTTTATATTTTCACTTTTTTTATATCTCTTCAAGTCCATGTTTGGTTTGTTTTTCATAGCAGGTTTTGCTGCCTTGAATTTGCTGAATTTACTTTTAGTTTTTACATCAAGAGATTTTTGAAACTTTACAACACTTTCTTTCTCCTCTGTTTTTGCAGGTTCATTTTGATTCTGAGGTTTAGTTTTTTTTGTTGCTGTACTTTTATTCGTGCCTTTGTTTGTTTTTTTATTTTTTGATGCATTCTTATTTTTCGGTGCGCCTTTAGATTTACTTCTGAAGTTTGTCTGATTTTTTTTATTACCTTTTGATTTGAACTTTTTCTTTCCGGATTCGTCGTTGTGATCACCTTTTTGTTTTTTCACCCTAAACTTTGCCATGTTATTCTGAAATGAAAAATTAATTCATCAAATGGAGCTAATTTTGGCATACAAAAAGTATGTAAAAGTATAATTCTTTAATTTAAGTAGACTATCGAAAACTATTACTTTTACAAACTAAATATGATTCTAAAATTGTAGTATTTAAAGTATAGTAGTTCGTAGGTATGATTAATTTCTTTTTACATTAAAAATTAGAAAGTATAAAAAAAATGTATGGTCTAGCTTCTAAACGCGTTTAATAAGTTATACTCATCTAACAATATAATTCGTATGGAAATTAATAACTTGTTCATACCTTAGCGAGTGAAAAATAACTTCACTACTAAACGTAAATAATAAAACAATTTTAAATTTGCGGTCTTATTTTTTGATAAAAACAACGTGGAAAGCACTTATTTAAAAAACCGACTCTCGATTTTGAGGTTAGATCGTTTATTGTCAACACGTGTACGTCGATTACATCGAGGTGGTAAATGTTCGATACATCGATGTGAATCTCGATAGTCTCGATACATATGTAACACATGATCGACTGATCGAAATTTTTTCTCTTACGCGCGAAATTGAAAAATTCAATTTTAATTTCATTTAAATTTTATTTAAATTTTAATAAATAAATAAACTAACATTGCACAATTTACTCATGAGGAAAATGACTAATTAAAATTGATCACGCTTCGAAGTCAGTGCTTATGAATTGTTATTTTATTGAGTCTTTATCTTTCTGAAAGTATACATCTCATCAATAAATAATGTCAATCAAAAGTATAATAGGAAAATAGCATGTTGCTATGTTCTAAATTGTTGTTAAAACCTTGTTGTGTTCTATTTATTACAAAAAATAGGCAAAATAATATTCAGAGTAAAATTAAAATCAAGCAATCCTCTATATTGAGATTCCATGCCTCGTCTCATACTTACTGAGGCAGCTTTAAGCCGAAAATACCAGAAATCATGTTCCTATATTTATTCATCTATGGTCAATGCCTTTTGAAAGAAAAAACACAAAGAAGTAAAAGGCTGTATAACTAGCTCAAGCTGTCATTAAAATGCCTTTCACCATTGGCCTAAAATATCAATTGCGTTAGTTCTACCTCACAGAAGCTGAAAACTAAAAGAGCAATTACATTACAGTAGGAACAATCGATAAAAAATCCGATCGCGTCACACAAAATTATATTGTTGAAGTAGAAACAGCTGATTCTTACAAATACGTGGAAATTTTTGGTAAAATATACACTCAAGCATAAAAATATACGCAAAAGGAACAGCGGGAAAATGTGAGAACAAGAAAGAGAGAGTAGAGAAATGAAGAAGTGCACGCCTCGCACACCGGCCGGAGAAAATTGCGAGGACGGAAAAACGCGGGAATGAGAAAGTGCGAGAGAGGTGGTTTTGGAAGCCCTCAGTTATGGTACCCACACGGCACACTTGCTATGTCACCTCAATCGAATTCGTCAATTATTCGAAAAGACTACGTTTTAGGTGGCATAGCATAAAGAATACTTTACGAACTGTGTGTGCCGTCTGGGGTAATGCCTTTCTTCCTTTTGTTGATCCAAAGAATATACGATGATTTGTTAATCTATTAGTGGGAAAAAAAATGATTACATTGTCTGGTTATAATTTTTGTACGTCATTAGAAAAGAGATTGCAGGAAATATTGATACTCAGTGTGCAAAGATTAACTTTTCGCGCCTGCACAGAGTGTGAAAAATGCCGGATTCTCGCACACATTGCGAAGTGGTGTTTTTGCGCACTAGTAGGACAAGCAATTACTTTGCGCAATGATGCAAAAAAAAAAAAAGCACTCGAAAACAGGTGATTTCAGCACAAATGTGCAGTATGAGCGTGCAAAAAAACACTGTTTTGCACACGATGCCGGAATCGGACACTTTGCCCGCTCCGTGCAGGTGCGACACATTGAACTTCGCACGCTGAACGTCAAAAATATATATCGTTGAAATTAAATGATACCAGAAGCCGACAGCATGATGTTCACGAGCAATGATAATCATGGCTGGACGTAATAAACTATATACGTGCGCATAGAAGGCAGAGTTGGATGAAACGCGCGAAAACCTTCTGCTGCTGCTGGTGCTGCTGTTGTCCGCGAAGGGATGAAGGGCGAGGCAAAAGATACTCCAAGCGAGGAAGAGAAAAGGATTACTGCAGCAGAGAAGTTCGAGGATTAGTTACTGACAGAGACAAGCAAAAGTACTCGCGCACAGACGAAGCGGCGTTACACTCGACTCAAGGCGCAATGAGCACGGGAGGTTGCAGTATGAAAGTGAAGAGAGAGGAAGGAATAAGTACATAACTTACGGAGGTGAAATGCACAACGAGGATGATTGCACTGCAGCGAGGTCGCGCGAAAAGAGCCGGGGGAGAACGAGAACTGCGAGAAATAAGAAGACGAAGAACGCGGGGGAGGGGGAAAAGGTTGTCGGGGGCAGGGGGAGAGCTTGCAGGCGACGAATAGGCGCGGGCGGGAAATACGCGTGATAGGTACGAAGGTGAGTACAGGCGAGCGGCGCGGCTGGTTTATCGTCGGGCCCGGATTGCGCGCAACGACGACAGCAGCAGCCGTCTTCCGTACCGTTCGCGCGCATGTATATACCTGGAAGCGGGAGGCGAGGGACGTTTATGCACGGCTTTCAGGCGCAGGAGCTTAATCTAATTTCAAATATAAATCTGCCGCTTTGTCCTCTCGCTCTTTCGCTCTGGCTTTGCTGTTCGTAGTACGCGTGCGCGTACGATGTACACCGGGGAGAAGGGGTGGAAAGGGGGAGGGGGGGGGGCGAGGGAGAAAAGCTCGCGAGTGCACGCGAATAATATCTCTGCGGCCTTTTTCGCCGTGCATGTTGTACAAGTATGCGCGCTGTGTTGTCAGGACAGTGCGACGCTGCCGCGTGTATTAAAGGTGTCGTGTGTATTTACGCGCGTGTAAAAAAGCGTGGAGAGGAAATGTAAAAGGGAAGAGGTCCCGGCCGTCCTGATTGGTACAGCTTTGGAGGAGGAAGATATGTATTTATATACGCTTATGGAGACCAAAGCTCGCGACGAGCGCGTTCGGTTGCGAAAGTTTTTTCGGTCGGAGTAGAGAATTCGTGACGATGGGTATGAAAATAAGGTTGAACAAATGACACCGTTGTGCACGTGATGATCCGTTGAAGCGGTAGTCACGTTACATGGCCGATAAAGATTACTAATGCGTCGCGACTAGACGGTTCAATGACTTTTTTGCTCCATTGTCATTCTTACGATGGCGCGTCAAAAGATGCTTTGTTTTGTTTCTTTTGTTTTGCGGGCTTATCACTGGGCTCGTTTTTAGAAATCGTGTTACTCGTCGTAAAATCATAACACATCAATTTGCACTACATACTGCGTACTAAGTTCTTTTGTACTAACAACTGTACGTAGTGTATTAATGATGCAGAAAAATATGTTGACGAATATAACATGGTGGTGAAGATTCTCGTTATCCGCTCCTATTAATCACAATGAGTGAAATATTGAGGATCAACTGTGAGCGATAAGAGTTAAGTAGACTTAGGAATGTCATCCGTTCGAGTAAAGTGTCGTATACATTGGTGCGTTATGACAATGAAGTTGTTGTGTACTAAATAAACTAAAAGCATTACAACCATATCATTCGAATGATCATTAGAGACAAAAAAGAGTATGAAATTTCCGTTGTTCAAATGTCTTTCGACTGTTCTTCAAAATATACACCATCCATGAAAAACACCGCATTCACCATAAAGTTCGACGAACAATCATCGAAATTCTTGAAAAGTAATGAACAGAAACAAGCGCATCAAGACTCACCCGTCGATAAATCCGTTACCCCATCAAACTCCCAAGGCCCGCATCATCACCACTCGAACGACGGAGAGACGCGACAACGTTAGTCCCCCCCCCCGAAATCCCAGATCTCGCGAGAGCCCGGCTGCAGGCGTACCTGTATTATTCTCCAATCTCCCGGAGAGGAGTCAAAAACCCCGCATCGCAGTGCGCGACGCCTGAGAAACTTCCCGACGCCCGTCTCGGCGCGCGCGCCCCGACACACCCTTGCTCTCATTGTCGCGCATTATACGTGAAATTAATACCGCTCATTTGTCCGCCGGATGCGTTTCTCGGCCCCCCCCCCCCCCCCCTGAAAAAAACAGGGGGAGTCCGCCCGGGAGGGGTAAGCGTGCGCGGAGGGGGTTAACGCCCCTGAAGAGCGAGAGCCCCGCCGGGTGTCACAACATTTTGCCCACCCATGTGTGCCGTACGAGCGTAATAGTACATGCCCGTGTATTGACGGGTGGTAATAAATTAGACGCTCTCGGCGAGAGACGCTGCCTCCCTGGCGCGGTGGACGCGTCGGGCGGCTGCTGCAGGTAGCGAGGAATTTTTCACCCATTATTGGCACCGTACACAAGGGCATGGATCTTCGTCGTCGGGTTTTGGACTTTCGGGCGTGGCCCGGGGGGGGGGGGCCTTGGGGGGGGGGGGGGGGGGGGGGGCGCGTGTCTTTAAAGGGCGTTTACGCGGTCTCGTCGTTACATTTGCGGGCAGTTACACGCGGGGTGTAGAGCACGCGGGATGAGTTACGGGCGCCAGGGCTGTGCGAGCCCTCTGTTTGGTTCTGTCGGGATCGCGATGCGTCTCCTTTGTTCGGTCCTTTTCCTCGATTCGCGTTCTCGCCGTGTATTCAAATGCGCAGGTATATTCATCAGGGGGCATTGTATAAAAAGCGAATCGGTTCGTGCGTGAGATGCGCGCGAGATTTATTGAGCGCGGGAACGACGCTTGTGAAACGGAAATTTGTCAATTGATCGTTATGATGAGCAATGCCGCGTGAACACGAAAAACCGCAGCGAAATCATTGGCACGGAGCGTCCGCGACTATTTTTTTTGCGAACTTTACATTCTTGATCGCTGGATCCATGTTGGATACGACTCCTCGCTTCGATCATAGAGCTTCGACATCGGAACAATAAGCCCGTAATGTTCACTCAATTTTTACTACACCAGTCGAGAAAATATCAAGATGTGACTGCGATTCTGGTATAGAGCTAGCGCACTTATTATCAATCAAAATGTATCGACGAGCGAAGACAAGCAAATCTTAGCTCACGTACTTACCACCACAATTATAAAAACAAATATTACAAGTACATTTTAGCTCGCGTACTCACGCGAGTCCATTATTATTGTACTGAAATCATTTAGAGTACCAAAGATGCGCTGCGGTAAGCTCGCGTACTTAAGCGAGTGTACCATCATCATTATTATATGTAGAAAAAATATATGTCGCTATTAAAGATCCGCTGTATTTGGGTATCGTACTTACGCGAGTTTACTATATTTGTTACAAATAAAAATAGAAGAGATAATACAATAATTTTTTCACCTTTTTTTTTGTTTACATTGTTGTTTTTTGTTCAGATATCTCCCATCTTTAAAAAATGAACGACTTTGAGCGAAGCTAAGATGCCAAGATAAAACGATTCTGATTGGTTGGTTGGATAAGAATCCGCAGGCACCAACTGTTAGTGACTAACAGGCTTGTGTGCATGATTAGTAAAGTGTGCGAAGCGCGCTCAGGTTTGCCTGGTACTTACTGTAACAAACATATCCGACGTCTCTCTAGAAAATTTTTATGTTTTGCCGATACGAAGCTTTTTTTTACGATGATAAAATAGTTTGTAGGTTTAGTTGTCGATCTTTGTTTTTTCTTTTACTTTTTATATTTTGCGATCTCTGTTATAGCTCAAAATAGTAGAATGGGTTGGTTTTTTTTCCGAAGGACTGATGATAGTTCCACCAGACAGGTCTTGATTAATTATTCGATTTTGTTAGCATTGCATTTACATTAGATTAGAGCTTTGTTAGTCCATGATGACTTTATCGCGAGACTTACTGTTAATGCACTGCGAAACAATTTTATTATCCTCAATGAATAATGTTGCTTTCTTTCTACAATGATTTTCATAAATATAACTCACCCAAATGAATGATATTTCTAAAGAATATCGCATTTCTCATAATTACAATAAATTACAGACGAAACAAGCTAAGACTTAGGAAATATCAAATAAATATTTACGTAAACATAATTGTTATGAAATGCTTCGAAAATCCAATGATTGCTTATCAAGGCATATCGTATAATCTTATCTTATGATAAAAGATTGATTGTCACGTGACTGAAGCCTTTTTATTGGTTCTGTGATTGGTTGAAACTGGCTGAGAGAGCGGAAAAATTTGAAAATGAGATTTTGAATAACGAATAGAAAGTGATTTTGAATGGAGATTATAATAACGATTTGAAATAAATAATCTAATCATTTAAATTTTTCCGCAAAAATCTTGAAAAGAATTATGTTTGATTAAATTTCGGGGGTTGGCGCGCGAAGCGCACAGGGAGCGGAGCCCCATAGTCCTATCCTAAAAAGGAGAATAATTTCGAATGAAGTTTTTATTCGTGATGTGATTGGCTAGAGATGATAATCGCATGATTAGTACGATTCAAGCGAAACCCGCGGATGAAAAAAGAAAGCAATGTTTTTGAAATGTAACTATAATTTTCATTCAAGTTCTTACGACATTGTGTTGAAGTTCACGATGCAAATTTTTAGTTGAAGGTATTCTTGATTATAACAAACAATTAGACGAAAAACATGATTTAGCGTAATGATGACAGTGTATAATTTAATTATAACACGTGTATTTTTTTATCTGATGACATAACCGGCAAAAGTTTTGAGTTAGAGTGAGTATAATTTTATATCTTTTAAAGTGTACTTAAATTAAGTACGTAACTTATAGTGACTTTCATCATTCAATACAATTTTTTGTTAAGAAATAACGTGAAGATCTGTTGTAAAGAATCATGGGCTCTTTTCTTACATTTTACAGGCTGATAAAAGTGAATTTGAAACAGTCAATTTTATGATATGCAAATCAAAGGAAAAATCCATCGAAATGTTTGTCATCAAAAAATATAACAAAAATATTTTTGTTGCGCAAAGCGCGCCTGGCATGTCTAGTGATATAAACTCAAAAATATATTTTACTGCGAGCAAAATTATTTTGCTTTTTTCAATTGTTCGATCTGAAAATAAAAAAAAAAATGTTTGTAAATATACTGTAGTAATATTCAACTGTCTTGCATTCCACTTTTTTGCAACGAAATGACTGACGAAACATATGTAATAAATCTGTTGCACTCAGTGCGACAACATTGGAAGCTCGTGATACAAAAACAACCGCTTCTGCACAACTTTTACAGTCCAACCCAGTCGCGTCAAAAATTGCACGAAAAAAATCCCATCAACACAGAATGTATTTCACATAACTCTCCCCTGCCCCGCGTGTGTTCATACACGCGAGTATTATAGCCCCCAAAAGGCCGTAAAATACAGCGTGTTAGCCCCGTAACTTTCGTAATCATGAAAAACTGTCGGCTATCAATCAACGTCGACGTCCTGCACAGAAAAAAAAAAAAGAAAAAAAAAGACGAAAGAAGATAAAACCTCGAGCCAGCGAAGCCACCCGGGAACGAAGGAGAGATAAGTTGAGGAGGTATAGGGCGGTATACTGAGCATAATCCCATCAGGGCGATGGACACCGCTCGATTATATTTCATTATATACGATATTAGGACTGTTCATTATCAACGCCACCCTTCTGCTCCTGTCGCTGTCTCTGTATACACGTACGAATGTACGTACCTAAAAAAAAAAGTCACTTAATCCGAACGCAGTTAGCCTATTGGTCGAAAAAGATATGGGTGGGGTGTAGAGCGCGCTGCTGCCGCTCTGTGGGCCATTGTTCGTCGTCTCCTCTAGGTGTGATACGAAATTTCGCGCCCCACCGGCTCAAATGAGGCGTGTCGAATTGTCTTGGGCTGAGTGTTTTATCGCCTCGCGCGAGGAGTCTACATGCGCTGTGCCGTACATGCAAATAGGGTTACGAACCGGGCTGGGGGTATCTGTATCAGATGAGCCTGGGCTGTGAAAAATTGTTATTTATACGCATCCGTGCGGATCGCGCGTGCTGAGGATTGATGATTTTTACATTGCTCGACAGTGCTTTTTTTTTTGCCATTATTATTCTTTTTTTTTCAGTCATTTGTCCTGCAGTATGAATTGAAATGTGATTTTCGTATTCGGATCTTATGCCGTTTACAGCGTAAGTTTTGATCATACCTGCTAGATTTGAGAAAATATTCGACGTTGACTGTTATACCAAATTCTTCCATCTTTTTCTTACTGTACATTGTTTGCTTTGTAATTTTTTAAAAATTTTATTACAATTTTTTTGTACAGTGTTGAAAAAAAATATCTTCTTTCGAGAGAAATAGGAGAACAATAATTTTACTGTTCGAATGATACTATTGTACGGAAATTCTTTGAAAAACTTAAATATCCCAAGCTTACATTCACAAACAATAAATACTATTAACTTGTATTTGGAGAAAGATTCAAGAATAGCGTGTAATTCATCGAGTCGTTTATTAATTGTATACAATATATTTTTTCTAACGACAGTGTCAAAAATCGGTTCATTCATAATAAATTAATTAAATGTAAATAATTGATACTCACACAATTGATTATTTAAAATAATTTAAGATTGATATGTGTATTGAATTGTGTGCATAGGTGAATTATTAAAATCCAAGGAAGACGTATATTCAATCGAGATAACGAGATATGGACATTTCTAGAAGTTAGTATATGGTACTATGACAAACAATAGATGAATTTCATCAAGTGCCAATAAATTAAAAATAAATTACTCATTATTGTAGCATCGCGTATAATATTGACTGCCAGCTAGCTCACTCGCCGGCTGAATATTGATATCATTAGGACTTGAACACAATTTTTTTACCAACACAGCCCAGACGCTGATGGTTAAAAATATTTTATCTACGGGAATTATTTATAAAAAAAATATAATATAACAGAAATTGGTAGACAAATGATATAGAAACGTTTCCACTATCCTGTATTTTTTTTTTCATGCACCTAAAAATATATAAAATCTTATGTTTGTAGCCGACACGAAAATTCATGCGCAAGCAATCAGAACCAAGCGTATAATTCAAATGAAAAATCATGTATCTACTCTACAGCTGCAATAATATACCGCTTCGATTCTGCATCGAGGTTACCGGCGAATCAATCTCGTCCGATTCCGTACTCAGGATTAAAAAGGGGCCGGCTCCTCCTCCGAAAAGAGCACACTTTCATGCACCCCTGCACTTTTATATCCTACGATCGAATTCATCAAGCGCAAACAAAAAATCAACTCTCCGCTGGTACGATCAGCAATGTTGAAGCAACCAAACGACGCGCTGCCATCGACAACCGCGAAAATCAGAGTCGACACACTTGTGAATACCAAAAACCCAAGGGAAGCTCCGTCGTCGCTTGTACGTTGCGAGCCAAAACCGACGAGCTCATCGCCACCGACGCCACTCACCGCAAATGCTCCGTCTGCGCGTGGGTGTACAGTAGCAAAGAGGGGGGTGTGCAGGGGTGGATCTAATGAGCTCTTTGATCTGCATCATCGGCTAACGAGCGCAAGTGGGCTCGGTCATATAGGTATACGCAACTTACAACTTATATCGGCTCCGCTAATTAGTCGGAAACAATTAATTACAGCGGGAGGAGCAACAGCTGCGCTCGAAGGTTCGGGGGAAGACTTGCTCGCTTGGTTCTGATGGTGTATATCGATGCGTATACATACATACATGTATATGTATATACAAGAGGAAGGAGGGAGATGGTATGATGATGATACAGCTTCCCGGGGTTGTAAGCATACAGGGCTGGGAAGTTGGTGTGCGCAGAGAGAGAGAGAGCGATCAGGCGTCGATGTAGTTCGATGCGAGCTTTTGGCAGAGCTTTTCGAGCTTTGTTGTTTCGAAGCTCGGATTGGATTGCTGTTTGTTTTATACTCGACGAAGTATGAAAATGTCGTGTTCCAACATTTCAAGGAGGGCATGTGTACGAGACCGAGAAATTTCAAGAAACACCGTTCCCGCGATGATTTTTTATTTTAAAGTCTCGTCTCGCCCAGGAGATCTAGGAAAACATTTTTAGACCTTTTGGAGAGTCTGAAAAAAAAAATCTGGAGCTTTTGGAGTATATGTATGGAAGGCCTCGGAAACAATTTTATTCAATGCAGGTTTTTTTTTATCGTAATTATTTATCATGCTCTTAAATTTAAAAAAGTTCATCTCAAGTGGTACACTATATCTGTTTTGACTAACAAATTTTTCTTCAATGTCATCCTAACGCTATAAACGATGGAAATCATTTTTATGCTGTCGAAAATTTGTTTAACAGATTCATGTATTGAGAGAAAAGAGAAGAATTATAAAAATTGTAGAGAAATTTCCGGAAAAATTACTGCTTTACATTGAAAACTGGATTTATTATGCCAGAAAGGAAAAATTCCTGTTTGAAAATATAAATTGTAGTACCTCGCTTAAAAATCGTAGGTATGGTTAGTAAATGTTTCCATTCCAGCAATATAATAATTTTTACTGTTCTAACAGTAATTTTTATTTTTGAACAATCATTTTTACTGTTAAAACAGTAATTTTCCTCATTCTGACATAATAAATACGGTTATCTATGCAGGGCAGTAATTTTTACTGGAATTTTTTGATAATTTTTTTTTCTTACTGTACTTTTTAAACACATGTTTAAATAAACGTTCCTTATTGGTGATAAATATGTTAATCATACCTTGTACAACAAAGGGTGGTCTTTTTTGTGAATTTAATCGATTTTTATTTTTAATTTCTTACGGTTTATTAATTAAATTTATAAGTTTAGTATTTTGCTTACGCATTTTATTTCCCTGATATACGCATCACCGTTGTTCGAATATATGCATTGAACGTTAATAATATACACCAAGTTCCCAATTTTCAATTATGAACATTGAACAGTGAAATAGTATATTTCGTACCTGGTTTGGATGCGCACCAGGTGCGAACGCTATTTTTCCTACCGAGGGCGCAGTAAACGACCAAAGGTGACCAAAAACGCCCCGAGGTAGGAAAAATTATTTTTCATCACATGCATAATATTATACGAACTAAAAACCATCCATCTCAACAATTAACAAAAACGCAAACCATTTCAATAAATCGTGTTTGATGCGCGAACGCAGAAAAACGTTCCGTTGAACACGAGGAACATTTATGCAAAAATAAAATACTATATAGTAGCCCACATTAAATAGCCATCGCTAATATCCACATGTGCAAATCACAATATAGGTAATATGCACGGGACGAATGAAAAATAAACACCACAGCTAGAAAAACGTCTCATTAATTCGACCGAAAAGTTTTGCCTTATCCCTCCGAATATCGGCGGCAATCCATTCATCATAATTAAACCCACACACACATGCACAGATAATGGATAGCATTGGGACATTGGCGGCTCTGTTTTTCTTGGATTTCGCAATAATCACGGCCATCGGACACACACCGTACAATTTCGGACACAAATAACACGCGTCGAAAGTTCCGGGCTGACTACTCGGCGCACCATAATTCATTTGCATGCGCATGCATGTATGTGTGGGTGATTTCGTTCACGCTCGGCTGCGCTGGGCAAACATGCGTTTACCTATAAATATTTATTTTGGGTGATATCGGCGTACACCCTTTCGAACGTAGCTCATATAGCATTCGTGCGTGTATGTAAATACATGTCTTGTGTGTATAATAGTCTTTCTTTTCCCTAGCGAGCTTCCTTTTCCCGATTCCAATTCAACCTCGAATTTATATCTATTTATTCTTCTTTTTATCGGATCGAGAATATAAACTTGAACATTGTCAACATAACGAAGATTCAATCGAACTTTTTTAGAGTTTTCATTACGTTTATTCTAATTGGATCATTTAAAAAATTTTTTCACGAACAAAAATAAAATGAAACAAAATTGACATTATAAATATAAAAAATCAATCATCGATAATTCATGGAAAAAGAAAACAGAAACGACAATTATTAGTAAAATTTTATAAATTAATGCTCACGATTAGTAATAACCCTCCACTAAGAGTTGACGCTGCAATGTTACCAAGAAAAAGAAAAATTAATCTTGATTTAAAGTTTGTTTTGATAAAAAAATTAGTGATTGATGCACACCCAGTACAACGTTACTTATATAATTACATGATTTAGTAGACAAAAAGTTGAGTGCAACATTTTGTTTCTATGATAATTTTAGATCTCGATAATATTCCAGTTTAGAGATCGATAGAAAGAGTTTTATTTCAGTGCCCGAGACATTTAGTCGTAGAGAACACAGTTACTCCATCACTCCATCATACGTCCCATTAAAGTTCAGTAACCCCTCTTCACGGGCATGTAATTGATTAACCAATTGATGAAGATGATAATCATGATAATGATAATCACAATAATAATGATGATGGAATAATGATGATAGTGATGTTAATGGTGGTGATAACGATACTGATGATGATGATGATGATGATAATATTATAATGATGATTATTATTATGATAATGATGATATGATAATCATGATGATGATGATGATGATAATCAGGATAACGATGATGATCATTATAGATATTTTTATACTGTAATTTTCACATCAAATAAAAATATGTTATCTAAAAATTAATGATATTTTCGTAGTAAATCGCATTCAAAGTAATTTATTGCTGCAGGCATTTAAAATGCAATGTAAAAACCTTATAACCTACCTGCCTCTTGCTGGCTCGCCCAGGGTTCTAAATAAATCAATTAAATCGTAAATGAACAAATATTCAATCAACAATCAAATGTTAATTAAAACTTAAATACGGTTTAATCAAGAATTAAATTTGATTTGTAATGATTTTAATATGATTTAAAATGTTATGAAATACTGTAAAAGACGCACTGGTCTTTTAACTTTCTAGAACAAAGCAAATTAATGCAAAAAATGACGTATTTTACGAAACAGTTAAATTTAATTGTTAATTGAAATACCAATCAATTAACAATTAAATTTATTTCTTGATTGAAAAAACTTTCAGTTGACAATTAAATTTGCGTTTATAACGTGTCTACCATTATGGGCCAGTGATCTGCTGGAAATGTGAATCATGGGAAAGAGAAAATTAGACATTTTTTCCGTACGAACCTCGTCCTCATAGCCAAGCTCTTCCAGCAGCCTTCGCTCCAGAGCCGTCATTAGAGTCCTGAGGGAGGGGGGCTTGAAGTTGGACGGTTTTTCACCACTTTTATATAAAATCTTCGTATCGCAATAGGCTACATCATGATATTCTTTTCTTTCCCATAAGTTTAAACCATTAACTCCAAAATGCTGGTTTATGTGAACGTTTTATTTTACGTTTGAAGCGAGTATCCGATTCCCGAATTTTTTTTAATTACTTCTCGTATGCTATTTATCCCTAGGTGAATTCGCAGCATTATGTAATTTACTTTTCGGTGCATTAATGGACAGTCAAATAATGTACTTGACTTAACGCAATACTTACGCACTTTTTACGCACTTGTCTTATGTACTTGTCGTGCGTCTGAATTGTAAAATCCGCAGGAAGCAGACCGAGCATTGTCTTACGAACTTTTTTCCATGACTGATAAGTATTGTGCATGTGGAAGCGAGTGTGGTAGTGTGTAAGAATTTCAGTGAATGTGCTACCAAGGTATACAATTGTGTGAATAATTGTGAGTCAAATGGGGTCGCTATATTTTATAAAAGGTTCAGAAACAATAGAATAAAGTTCTATAATTTTATTGAAAGTTGCTCTTAATTTATTGAAAGAGTTTGCTTTCTACCTGTAAAAAAAGACAATCAAGCAACGTTGACTACTTCGTCGATGATTTTAAGAAGCCATCGTATATTTAAATAGTACACCTTCCCCTCTCTTACTTACTATTCAATGCAGGCGATGAATTTTTCAAGAAGGAGAATAGAAAAGCGTTTCGACTGAGAGTCAGTGCGCTATCGTCGGCTCCCACACTTACTTATTCGCTATTGCCATGATCGTTTCCTAACGACATCGACAGCTCTGAGTCTTGAGTTCTATTCTATTCTTCTGCTCGTACAAAGTTTTCGTTACTTGTGAAAATATCACGACCGTGAATCCAAAAGAATCGCAAGAGTCCTAATTTCCACGATCGGATCTAGTCAAAATAAAGTATTTCAGGAAGCGAAAGTTTTTGTCAAACCGATGGTGAAGATCTAAAAGAGTGTAATAGCTCCGAGTTTAAGGTGAGGTTACTGTGCTATTCTTTTCTTTTATTCTTGGGTATCCTTGAATACGAGAATTTTCTTTCAATTTTATTAACATATCATTAAAGTGATAAAAGTATATATATATATATATATTCAATCGAAGCTTCAAAACTCAATGCATAATAAATTGTGCGAAATCTTGATCCAGCTCATTCCAAAATAAATATTCTAAAATTTATATACATATATTATATAGTGCGGTCTGATTTCTCATTTGAAAAGGGTTATTTGTTTTTCAAACCATTTTTATAATTGATTGTAAAATGAATTGCGGATTTTTTTATGAAATGAGAGTAATATTATACAAAAGAAATATTATTTATACGTGAATTTTTTTCCATATTTACGATATACTTGAATATTAATTTCTGGAATCTAGTAGATGAAAAAAATATGGGCTTGGATTGCATTGTAGTCTAATGTAGCACGATCACGGTTTCTTACGTTTTCTACAAATTCTACGCTGCTAATAACAGAAAATAAAGTAAAAAGTAATTAAAAGCCCGACTTACCTGTTAGTTAAAATTCAACGCAACATATTGACTAAGAAATTTTAGGTATCTTAAATATTCAGGAACAATTATACAAAAACGTTTTAGACATACCTTGGGAAATTATATTATTAAAAAAAAAAAAAAAAAAAAAAGGTTTTTGTCGATATTTTTAATAGATTACTTCACCGAATAAATTGTCATTTATTTTATGGAAAAATATTTGAAATATTTGAAATGTATAGCACTAAAGAAGCTTTCCTATTGTTATTTAGAGCGATTTAGAGTTGGCATTGGTTTGGTGATTTTTTAGTTGTTTAGACCTTAATAAACTTTTGGATCTTATATTAGTAATATTGCGTACCTTATTTTTAAAGAATTCGTAGAAATGCATGTTTAATTTTGTAAGAAGAACAACAATTTTTAATTTAATCATCATCACATTTTAAAAAACGCAGATGTCGAGTTGCGTCTCGTAAGGAGAAAAAGGATCGAGTAGCGTCCTCGTCATTTTATCTCATGTTCGAGTTGCGTCCCGGTTATTACGTCGATGAGTCTTTACAGTCTTCCTCGACGAATTTTATTCAGACTTTGGTCTGGCAGTATAATGATTAGTAATAACACTAAAATGTATGAAAACTGTATATGGATAGCCTCGTCGGTATGGAGGAAGAAAAGGGTTATCTTCAAAACGTGATTAAAAAGGGGCTCACGAAAAATTTGCGAAAAAGGGGGCTATCCAATTTAGTAAGGCGGCCAGGTAGGTATCCGTAGCCTCCTATATGTCCACAGCCGAACCAAAGCTTATTCTACGTATTTTTACCCCCTGATCACGAATTTGTTGAGTGCGAGACCGAAAAAGTCCGGAGTCAATAGTTATTAACAATTTACATAAACAAAACAAAAAAATTTCGTTTTTGACAAGAAAAAATTTATTTTATGACACGCCGTGCTCTAAGTGGTAGCAAAAAAGGTATCTTGCAATTTTTTTGTAAAATGCATAGATTTTGCAGAAAACGACCACTAGCATCTATCCGAATCTTTATGGTTTTTTCGACTATTTAATAACAATTGACTCCGGACTTTTTCGGTCTCGCACCCAACCAATTCGTAATTAGGGGGATTAATTAATAGAGATATCCCCCTTTTTCACAAATCAGATAGCCCCCTTTTTCGCAAATGGGATAGCCCCTTTTCGCAAATTTTTCGTCAGCCATTTCTTAGTTACGTTTCAAAGATAGCCCCCCCCCCCCTTTTTAATCGCGTTTTGAAGATAGCCCCCCATTTTAAGTAGCGTTTCGAATCTTCGGATAGCCTCCTTTCACACAACACCCTTAACACAACTCGATTTCTCGTAACGATGGAATTTTGAAAGCGTGAAAAAAATAAAACATTAATACGACGTTCAAGTAATACTTTCGGATTTCATAAACTTTTGAAGAACAATATTCAACGTTGGAAATGCACAGTTAAAAGATGCTTAAGCTACGCCGCATTATCATAAGAATATTGTTGAGGCCAAACACATATCTAACAAGTATTGTGGTAGGAAATTGTTTTTTTTTTTTTTTTTTTTTTTTTTTTTTTAATTTTTGTCTTTTTTTTTTTTTTTTTTCCCACAGCATACCAACCACTTGACCAAACATCAATATGGATACGTCTTCGAATCCCAGCATTATCTACACCACCTTGTACAACCATAACTTTAACGACGACAATTACAACAACGACTACAACAACTGCACCAACAATACCAGCCCCAACATCAATACCAACAACAGCAACAACAGCAACAAGAAAAACGATGAAAAGAAGCAATCACCGCGGGACTCGCGGCAAGGCCCATTGACCTGCGGTCGGTGCAACAAGCGCTTCAAGTTTTTGGGCCATTACAACAACCACCGAGCCACCTGCGCGGGCCAGACCATCCACCGTTGCGCGCTGTGCGACAAAACCTTCACCCGCAACGCCGATCTCATGCGGCACGCGCGCACCCACGCGGGCCAACGCCCCCACCGCTGCTCGATATGCCAATCGGCGGCCTTCGCGACCCCCTTCGAGCTCAAAAACCACACGCGCACCCACACGGGCGAGCGGCCCCACGCGTGCCCGGCGTGTCCCAAGGCCTTCGTCACCGCCACCGATCTCGCCAAGCACGCCCGCACCCACACGGGCGAGCGGCCCTACGGCTGTCCCCGCTGTCCGCAATCCTTCAGCCAGATCGGCCACCTCAAGGCCCACGCGAGGACCCACACGGGCGCGCGTCCGTACGCCTGTCCCGCCTGTCCCGGGGGCTTTGCCACCTCGAGCGCCCTCGCGAGGCACGCGATCGTACACACGGGCCGGCGACCCTACCACTGCCAGCTGTGCCGGCGAGCTTTCGGCCAGAAGGTCAATTGGGCGAGGCACAGGTGCAGCGCGAAGAGCCACGCGGAGGAGGAGGAGGAGGAGGCTCGTCGCGCGAGCGAGGACCTCGGGATCATCATGGAGCACATCGTTGCGGAGATGGCGACCGACGGCGCGGGAGTGGGGAGCGACTTTGGCCTCGACGATGGCGACGGCTGTGATTTTTATCTGCAACTTTGATCGCTTTGTCTCGGCCCCCTTGCGTATTTCGCGCGGCGGTTTCGCGGGAGCGTGGTTTCATTGCGGGCAAATGTAATGGTATAATGCAGCGAGTGTCTGCGGGTATATATACGTGTATCGATCATTTTGCGAAAGCATCAAGACTCGATGGAATCGTAAATAAATGATGCTCGGCAAACAGTTATGCGATTCGAAAAATATATTCATCGAAGTTGGACGACACGGATATTGCCTGTCTAGACGCGGGATTCAGAATTTAATTAGTTTGGGTCGAATGTATGTGGGTCGTTTCACGAAAAACGGGATATTTTGGCGCGTGAAACAGGATTGACCAAATTTGATGTTTCGAATTTTTTTTATTATTTTTGCCATGCTATGTGAGGTCCAAAGTGGCTGGAAACTTTTGGGCCCGGCTCTTCTGTCATTGTTAGAAAACACATGTAAATTTACATGGAATTTTTTTTTTAATTTAAAAGAGTGTTATGGTAATGACAGGCCTGACTTTTTTGACGATTCTAAAGCCCCGAATGGAAATTTTTCAACGAAATTTGGTTTGGCACATCTGCACCCTAGGTGCCTTCGTATGAAATAGTTACCCTGTCGATAATTGTATCTACCTGCGAGATTAGGTGCGTTACTGTAATGACCGCTCACTTTAGCCAGCAGAACTCTCAATATTCACGATGACATTGCGACTAGGCGCATTCGAATTTCTAGTTAAAATAAATTGTTCGATGTTCTTGTTTGCTCTACTATACAAAATTGTCAAATTTGAATTGCTCAGAGTTGGCCACTTTGTTAAAAAAAATTATTTGTCACGTGCAATTCAAAAGTGTCAAAAGTAGGCTTCACAATTGGAACGCCTTGTACACTTTCGAACATTTTTTTTATCGTCCTCAACGACTAGAAAGGGTGCTAAATGGTGTAGATTATTGGAAAATACATCACGAAAAAATAAATAATAGTTAAAGCAATGGTGCGTAAATGGGGCATCGATGTGTTAACCGGATGGGACTTGGTAACATTGTTCCTTAGGCGATTTCCAGCCTTTTTCTCCATT